>CALNHX010010956.1:0-35944 GCA_940337035.1 Agriotes lineatus
AGAACTGTGGTTGCAAATGGTACGAACGCATTCCTCACACGGCGGCAATTGCTGCACCGTGCATATATACCACACCAGTTAAAACTTGAAAGGGCACCTTTGGACAGGCCACATAAGGGCAAATTGTTGCAAAAGCTTATGGACCTTCGTCCTGTATTTTCCCAGCGACCGGGGTTAACACAATTGTATGAGCACGCCATTAATATGGGAGACGAAACACAGTTGTGAAAGGACCGTATCCAGTACTATTTTCGCTTAGGCCAACAGTAGAGACTGCCATTCAAAAAATGTTAGAACTAGGTATTATCAACAGGGCGGCGTCGCCGTTTTGCAGCCCGCTGACTGTAGTCAAAAAGAAAAATAAAGAAGTCAGGTTATGTTTAGATACCCGTGTGCTAAATGAACGAATGTTTGCTGGCTGCGAAACGCCACCACCAGCTGAAGTGTAACGTTTCACCCCTCCGAATTTAACTTTAGTCCTGGTAATTAATTTTGTTCATTTACGATTTTCATTAATTTTAGAAAGGCTCAAACGTTTATTAAATTTTCTACCTCGAGTCGCACAGTCAAAGAAAATGTTCGCTAATTCTCAAATGTATATGGTCAGGAAAACACAATATATTTACCAACGATATATTATTTTTAACTATATATGCAAAATAATTGGTAATTCTAAGCAAACTGAATTGTATATTAATAAAATTAACAATTTTCACAGGGGCTGCGTTTCTTTGTTCCTTGGAAAACTGCAACCTACTTAGCAGGTAGGTATCGGTGTCGGCGGGATTTGACCTGGTGCGAAGTATGTATTTCCGTCCTGTATGTCGGATGTCCGCAACGCATTTTCAAGATAAGCGGTTTGCTTACACTTAGTGCTCTGCAAATATACGCAGAAATTAAAGAGATTTAGAAGATACCTGCGGGCCCAGGAGTGCGTGAGGGTTGGTACGGTTTGTGGTGGTGCTTTAGGAGGGCAGTGTGTTGTTGCTGGAGTAAATGCGCCGTGAATTTCCCCAGGTGTAATTTGCTCGTTTTTAGCGGGCAAATGGAATTGACAGCTCTTTGCGTGCAGCAAGAATCTCCAGATTTGGGCTTATTTCGCCTTCGAGGCTACAGGAAAACGTCGCTGGATGCATATTAATTACTGCAGTTATTTTGTTCGGGCCACCTTCAGGCAGAAAGTATAAAATGGTTCCTACAGATCAGCTTATGAATAAATTATAATATTCTCGTCGCCTACGGTAGTGTCGTGGGCCTGGGGCTTTGAATTAACAGGAAATACCTTAAGAGATAGAAAACGCTAATCACATGCTAAGGTACAGGTAGGTATTAGGAAATGCAATAGAAGATCGAGAACGCTAGTCACATGCTAAGGCAGGGAAGGGGTGGAGAAAAGTAAGTCCAAAGATTCGAGTGGGACAGCTAGGATCAGGGTCTAAGCCCAAGAGGGATTAGGGCGGAAAGCTTTTCCAGGTTAAGCAGTTGCTGACCAGGATCGGTGGACTCAAGTGAGTTTAAATTGTCGGGAAACCTGCTTTTATGTCCTTCGAACCGCGTTATCAAAACAGCCTTTCAGGCATCGTTGAGTGGGAGGTGGCGCTGGGATTGCTTGTTCTTGTCTTTGCGCATCGCTGGTACGAGTTTGCTATCACTAGTTCGAGCTCTGGTTAGATGTAACGCCTGATATCGTCTAAATGAGCAATGCACAAATTAAATACTTTTTTAATGTAAAATTAAAATTTGATGCAGAAGCTAGCTTTACAGAAGAACTATTACAGCGATTTCATGAAACTAAATTTATGACTTCCATTTATCTGAAGTCAAATTCTTATCAGATCCCCCTCGCCGAACATTCAAAACCACACACAGCTTTTTTGTACAATGGCCGAACGTTTGTCTTCAAGGTTTTACCTTTCGGGTTGAAAACAGCTGTGGGAAGCTTTTCTAGAGTTATGAATGTAGACCCGGAGGTGGGCAAATTGCTGTAAAATACATAGATGATTTATTAATTGCGTCGCCCAACTTTGAGACCATCTGAAAAACTTTCGACGAGTACTACAACGCCTGCAAGCGACTGGATTAACAGTTAACCTCGCCAAATCCAACTTATTCTAAAGAGAAACTAACACCCGTTTACATAGTCGTTCGCCAGCGGCTCGCCGACGACTCGCTGGAGTTTCGTTATGAATAGTATGTTGGTGGCACTGTACGTCTATGTCAAATTAGAGGTTAGCAGGTTAGGTTTTGTGTCAGTTTCTGTCAAAACTGACGGAAAACCTAGCCTGATAACCTCGAATTTGACATAGACGTACAGTGCCACCAACAAACTATAACGAAACTCCGGCGAATCCCCGGCGAGCCGTTGGCGAACAACTATGGATACGGGTGTAAGTTTTTATGGCATCTGTTGACCACGAGCGGAGTGCGGCCCGACTTTGAAAAAATACAAGCTATTATGGATTTTTCGGCACCGCCAAAACAGAAGCAAATGGGAGCATTACTCGGATTATGCAGCTACTATCGTCGCTTTTCACGAGAGTACAGTGACACTACTCGAGGGTTAACACAGTTACTGAAGAAGGATGTCAAATGACGTTGGGGAATCGCAGAAAACGAGACGTTTGACCGAGTGAAAAAAGTATTTTTGAACTCTGTGATCTGTGATGCTAACTCACCCAAAGCAAACTGATGCGTCCGGGTACGGACTTGGGGCAGAACTTTACCTGCTTTCAGACGGTTGCAAAAAGGAAGTCATCGCGATTGCTAGTCGCTCCTTGAACGGCGCCGAACGAAGGTATACGACGACCGAGAGAGAACTGCTTTCCATTATTTATTCATTGAAGAAGTTTCGTACGTATTTAGTGGCATCAAAGTTTATAATCCGTACCGACCATAAGACCCTGGAATTTTTGCGGCAATGCCGGTTGCTGAATGATTGTCTAACCTGATGGATTTTAATACTGGACTAGTTTAATTATGAGATTAAATATGTAAAGGTCAAGGATAATATTGCTGCAGATGTATTATCCAGATTCCCAACCAATGCAAGGACTGAGGTCTAAGGAGGACTAAGAGGTAGTATAATTGTTGCATTCCAGACGGGGCACCTCGAAGATTTAAGTAAACACTTGGCAGTTTAAAAGCGTTACAAAACGAGACTTAGAACTGTGGAAAATGTGGTAGGCTATAGAAAATCCAACCCTTGAGAGTGATACAACCGCGGCACGGAAAGCGCAGAAATTTAAGGTTGTGGACAACATTCTTGTATGAAAAATTAAACAGGATAGTTCTGAGAGGCTGGCTATTCCGAAATCTATGATGCGCGACCTCGTATTAGAACATAACCAAGAATTTGAACATTTTGGCACAGGAAAAATCTTTGCTGCTATCAAGGCAATATTCTACTGGAAGGGCATGTACTGTGACGTTTGGAGAGCAATTTCAACTTACGACCTATGCCAAAATACTAAGTGCAGCATCCATATCACGCCCGGCGTAATGAATCCAGTAGTAGCCAACACGGGAGGCGCCACATTTGTATCGGTGGTACTCGACGTGTTTTCCAAATATGTGTTATCTCAATTAATTCGTTGGTCAAAACTTTCAGGAAACCACTTACTGTTAGTAGAAAGGGGACCCTTCATGCGCCATTTTGTTTTTAATCAAGCCCTGAGGGCACAATTTCACCGGTTTATTTTAATTGACATTGATAATCAAACCCTGAGGCAAAGGGATACTTTGGGCGCCATTTTTTTAATAATTAAATTAATCAAACCCTGGGGCAAAGGGATACTTTGGGCGCCATTTTGTTTTAATAATTAAATTGATCAAACACTGGGGCAAAGGGCACTTTGGGGGCATTTTTGTTAAATTTACCTAATTAAATTGATAAACTCTGCGGTCCCAATTTTTTACCTTGTCAACACACTTTCTCTCTTGCACTTTTTATGGGTCTTGCTATTTCACTCCAACTCATTGAACCGTAATCTCTGTCTCGCACCTGTGGATAAATGTATTTAATGTAAAAGTCTTTGTACCTGTCCCGGGATCGAACCGGATGCCTTCGTACCACTAGTCCGACGCCTTAGCCATATACACCTCGGAAAGCCCTAACGGTTTCAGGTTTATTACAAAAGACTATTCGTACAGCCAGTTAATTAAGAAGTTTTGCAGAACCTATTAACAATGCATATAAAAGTTTTTTTAGGCAATTAGCTTTACCGATAGAGGTGAAATTTTGGCCCTGTTCTCAAAATGTTGTTTGTTGATTACGTTAAAGAGTGAGTATGTTTGTATGTCATATAGGTAAGAAAGACGGACTGTGAGTTAAAATATACAACAAATTTGTTTGTCAAATGACAAGTCCAAGGGTTAACAAACAGATTGGTAACCATTCACCATATTATCGACTTTATCAATTGTTCTAATACACGTGAAAGTTACAAGTTAGTTAGTATATTTGTACATATTTTCACGGTTAATTTGTATATAACAACTTAATGTAAATTGACAACCCATCCGACTATATATTTATTCACTACGCATGTTACTAATGATATGCTACCATTTACAAACTATTCACCAATTCAAATTATATATACACTACTCGAGGGTTAACACAGTTACTGAAGAAGGATGTCAAATGACGTTGGGGAATCGCAGAAAACGAGACGTTTGACCGAGTGAAAAAAGTATTTTTGAACTCTGTGATCTGTGATGCTAACTCACCCAAAGCAAACTGATGCGTCCGGGTACGGACTTGGGGCAGAACTTTACCTGCTTTCAGACGGTTGCAAAAAGGAAGTCATCGCGATTGCTAGTCGCTCCTTGAACGGCGCCGAACGAAGGTATACGACGACCGAGAGAGAACTGCTTTCCATTATTTATTCATTGAAGAAGTTTCGTACGTATTTAGTGGCATCAAAGTTTATAATCCGTACCGACCATAAGACCCTGGAATTTTTGCGGCAATGCCGGTTGCTGAATGATTGTCTAACCTGATGGATTTTAATACTGGACTAGTTTAATTATGAGATTAAATATGTAAAGGTCAAGGATAATATTGCTGCAGATGTATTATCCAGATTCCCAACCAATGCAAGGACTGAGGTCTAAGGAGGACTAAGAGGTAGTATAATTGTTGCATTCCAGACGGGGCACCTCGAAGATTTAAGTAAACACTTGGCAGTTTAAAAGCGTTACAAAACGAGACTTAGAACTGTGGAAAATGTGGTAGGCTATAGAAAATCCAACCCTTGAGAGTGATACAACCGCGGCACGGAAAGCGCAGAAATTTAAGGTTGTGGACAACATTCTTGTATGAAAAATTAAACAGGATAGTTCTGAGAGGCTGGCTATTCCGAAATCTATGATGCGCGACCTCGTATTAGAACATAACCAAGAATTTGAACATTTTGGCACAGGAAAAATCTTTGCTGCTATCAAGGCAATATTCTACTGGAAGGGCATGTACTGTGACGTTTGGAGAGCAATTTCAACTTACGACCTATGCCAAAATACTAAGTGCAGCATCCATATCACGCCCGGCGTAATGAATCCAGTAGTAGCCAACACGGGAGGCGCCACATTTGTATCGGTGGTACTCGACGTGTTTTCCAAATATGTGTTATCTCAATTAATTCGTTGGTCAAAACTTTCAGGAAACCACTTACTGTTAGTAGAAAGGGGACCCTTCATGCGCCATTTTGTTTTTAATCAAGCCCTGAGGGCACAATTTCACCGGTTTATTTTAATTGACATTGATAATCAAACCCTGAGGCAAAGGGATACTTTGGGCGCCATTTTTTTAATAATTAAATTAATCAAACCCTGGGGCAAAGGGATACTTTGGGCGCCATTTTGTTTTAATAATTAAATTGATCAAACACTGGGGCAAAGGGCACTTTGGGGGCATTTTTGTTAAATTTACCTAATTAAATTGATAAACTCTGCGGTCCCAATTTTTTACCTTGTCAACACACTTTCTCTCTTGCACTTTTTATGGGTCTTGCTATTTCACTCCAACTCATTGAACCGTAATCTCTGTCTCGCACCTGTGGATAAATGTATTTAATGTAAAAGTCTTTGTACCTGTCCCGGGATCGAACCGGATGCCTTCGTACCACTAGTCCGACGCCTTAGCCATATACACCTCGGAAAGCCCTAACGGTTTCAGGTTTATTACAAAAGACTATTCGTACAGCCAGTTAATTAAGAAGTTTTGCAGAACCTATTAACAATGCATATAAAAGTTTTTTTAGGCAATTAGCTTTACCGATAGAGGTGAAATTTTGGCCCTGTTCTCAAAATGTTGTTTGTTGATTACGTTAAAGAGTGAGTATGTTTGTATGTCATATAGGTAAGAAAGACGGACTGTGAGTTAAAATATACAACAAATTTGTTTGTCAAATGACAAGTCCAAGGGTTAACAAACAGATTGGTAACCATTCACCATATTATCGACTTTATCAATTGTTCTAATACACGTGAAAGTTACAAGTTAGTTAGTATATTTGTACATATTTTCACGGTTAATTTGTATATAACAACTTAATGTAAATTGACAACCCATCCGACTATATATTTATTCACTACGCATGTTACTAATGATATGCTACCATTTACAAACTATTCACCAATTCAAATTATATATGAGTAACGACATATAATACATATTTATCTACTTTATGTCCATACTGAGGCTATTACGATACTCATTTGCGTAACATAATAGACAAAAAGCGATGCTATAATAAAAATACTAAAAACAGAGTAATTTTTGTTTAAAAAAAGTGGCAAAGTAGATAAAATACTGTATGATACCTAGTTTATAAGGCATTTTGTAGCATTTACTCCTTTAGGGCACTCCTCGCTTCTCTCGTCGTACTCTAAACCCGTGCCTGCTTATAAAACTGGTATCATAATATACTTCAATGCAATGTTTGTAATATTAAATAAATATCTTAATAAGTTAAGTTTTTGGCAATTTGTAATCACACACAATTCTTATATTTAATACTTTTGTACTGTGGTTTTACTTTGCCTGTCAATCAATTACGGCTGGTTAAAATAAAATAAAACATTTAATGCACAAATAAAAATGGTTGGGTGCACTTCTTTTTATTTTATTTAATTGCAATATTTATTTACGCTAGCTCTCGGCAAAACACAAGCTCTATTCTCAGGGTGGGATCAGAATTGTATTATCGCCTTAAATTTTAGGTTATTTGACTTGCACGGATTTTATTAGATTATATAATTCACAATCTGACAGATGACACAAAATGTCGCCAGTGCTTTAGCGATTCTTTGAACGTTTAAGAGTGAAAATTTTGTGAAAAACGCGTCAGGTAAGTTATTTGAATTTTCCCCGCTTGGCAACTAATAAAAACACAACCCCTTGCTTGCTTTTTAAGATGACGTCACCGCCTCTTGCTTGTTCTGACGTAGAAGGCGCGCCAATTCTTTCAGGTGTTTATGGACGCTTCGGTTCTCGCCAAACCCGGCACAATCTACTGACGCCACTCAATTTTCAAAAAACACGAAGTAACTGGGATCTTGGGAATACGCTGGGCCACTCCGGGAAGGTTTGATCTTGTAGTTTGGTACGTTATCCCAAACCTAACCCTCAAATTGCAGGCTTAATCTTACCTCGTAATGATGGCTTCGGAGCTGCTCGTAGTGATGCTGCTTCGATTTCCTGCTAGATAGGCTCCCCCAGGTGCACACGTTGGTTGGGACGTTCTTGCTGACTCTGTTCACTTGCAGTACAGGCCTCTGGCTCTGGATGCTTACTTTTGTCGGAAACGATGATCTGAAAACCTAGCTGAACGGCTGCCGTTTACCCTCGAAGATCGGATGGAAAATTTTATTAATTTATTGTTGCGGATACTGACACAGGTACTCTGAGATGGGCATAATAAAATGCAATATTTTTTATACGGTAATATGCTCGTTTATTAATATAAAATTGTAGTTAAATATGAAGCACACATTCGACAAACTTAAAATAAAAATTAATTCAATTGTTCTCCTCGTTATAAACAAAATAGCATCAGGTTTCTATGATACGGAAATTAGTTTTGATAATGAAAGGTTACAAATGGAAGTAAATTTGAGTACATAATTAATAGGTATTTACAATTTTCTTAAATCTAAATTATTGTCTTTAACCTTATAATTAAAAGTGTTGGATAGCGTTGCACACACAAACGTTATTTATTTATTATTGTCACTGCTCTGCTCTGCACTATTGCACCTTATTTTTAAATACACTGATTTTTGAGTTCACCATTTTCGCGTCACTCTCTTTTGTCTTCTGTTGCCTTCTTCTAGCATTACTCTTTGCAATTTTCTATATTATATTATGCTTCATCTTGCTTTACCTTTCTGCTTTGCTCACTATCCTTTGCTTTTACTTAACAACTACGCTCTTTTTAAAATGCAGCTAGCAAACCTTTTGTGTCAAATAAATTTTATGTGGTCTGGCTTTATATGTGCACAAACCTTTCCTTTTAAATTATATTAATTTATTTACAAGCCAATTCAAACCCTTTGAAATATGCTTTGCCTTTGTGTGCCTTTCTCAGACTAATTACTGTTTCTCGCATCTCATTATCAATGCATTTAATATTTTAGTTTTGTTTAAAATTGCAATTATACAAAATATTCCAACTCTGTGCTTTATTGAATGGATTAATTATCTTGCACTGCAAACAGAGCCAAGTTGTGGCCTTAATACCATCTCAATACTATTATACAATCGTATTAACGTATGTCCCAAAAGTTTTCGGAAAAACTTCAGTTAATTTAGTTATAGCAAACAGCGTCTTCGATCAAGGTGCCTTTGGTAACAAAATGTAGCAAATACATTAAAGTTGATTATTAAGTGTCAGTTTTGACAAGTACAGACTATTAAGATGTCGTATAAACTTAACATTCGTAGAAGTATACAGGCTGTTTCCTAAAAAACGCCGCAACCCATAACTCCGTTGTTTTAAATTTTAGAGCCAATAAACTATATATATTCTTAAATGGCAAGACAAGAGCTACCTTTTGATGTCGCCCGTTCGTAAATATCTTTCAACTGTTTTTAGCAACGATGTTCAACTTTTTTATTTTAAATGGAACACCCTATATATTTTTACATATTTAGATTCAGGATGAAATTCTGCATGCATTAGTATGCTTCATTTGTTTTTTGGACACATAGAAATGTTTAAAATAATTTTTTAATATTGCATGTAGACAGTCATACAGTACAATAAAATTTTCAAGTGTGCCGTGGAAAACAATCAGAATGTTGAAATATTGTATCTACCACGTCTAGAAAACGAAGAAATTCTGAAGCAGAGGATTATCAATGCTTTTCGTGAAATACCTCCCAATTTGATATTGAATGCGACCAATGGAGTAACTAGAAGATGTCAGTTGTGTGTTCAACAAGGTGGCGGTCAGTTTGAGCAATACTTGTAGATACGTTTTATAGTTTTGTTTAAATTTGTTTCCAATAAAATATTTCAACATTCTGATTGTTTTCCATGGCACACTTGAAAATGTTATGGTACTGTACGACTGTCTACATGCAAGATTAAAAAATTATTTTAAACTATTCTAGGTGTCCAAAAAACAAATGAAGCATACTAATGCATGCAGAATTTCATCCTGAATCCAAATATGTAAAAATATACAGGGTGTTCCATTTAAAATAAAAAAGTTGAACATCGTTGCTCAAAACAGTTGAAAGTTATGTACGAACGGGCGATGTCAAAAGGTAGCTCTTGTCTTGCCATTTAAGAATATATATAGTTTGTTGGGTCGAAACTTTAAAACAACGGAGTTGTGGGTTGCGGCGTTTTTTAGGAAACAGCCTGTATATCAGTTAGTTGGACAATTGCCTAAGCCTGATATTGTTAGAATTTATAGAGACCAAAATATTTCGGTTTCGACAATTTACAAGACAATTCAAGATTGTGAAGAAGGAATACCGTGCATAAATTTGCCAAAAAGTGGAAGACCGAGAGTTTGTAGTGTGGCTAATGAAAGAAGATTGGTTGAGATTGCAAAAAACAAGGTGGGAACGTCATTGCGTAAATTATCTCGCAGATTCCACGCTTCTCGAATGACTGTGAGTAGAACACTCTCAAGAAATAATTTAAAATACAGAAAAAGGGCAAAGGCTCCAAAATACACGGCAGCTCAGCTGGAAAAAATTCCCAGATGCTGCCGTGCATTGAGACGCATTCATTTTCCCAATAAAGTTATCATGATGGATGATGAAAAATATTTCACGTTGTCCAACTCTGAAATCAAAGGCAATGATGGTTTCTATACTAACAACGTACAAGACGCTCCTAACGAAGTTAAATTTAAAGGCAAAGTGAAATTTGCTGATAAAATTTTGGTGTGGTGCGTCATCTCAGAAGCAGGTGTTTCACAGCCGTATGTTGGACGTGTTCGCGGTGAAGCTATCAATGCAGACATTTATATAGAGAGATGCCTCACGAAACTTCGTTGCTTTATAATTACTCATCATCCCAATGACGAAATAATTTTCTGGCCTGACTTAACATCGTGCCATTACGCCAGAAGAACGACAGACTGGTTAACCGCTCAAAATATCAATTTTGTTCCCAAGCGTGACAACCCTCCAAATGTGCCTCAGGCGAGGCCTATAGAAGAGTTTTGGGCTCTTTTGAGTAGGAAGGTATACGATAGTGGGTGGGAAGCCCAAAATGAGGAGCAACTAAGGCGACGAATGTTCCAAAAAATTCGTGAGGTCGATTTAGCAACGGTCCAAAGGCTTATGGCGCATATAAGACCAAAACTACGAGCCATAGAAGAACATGGACCCCTGTCTGTCGTTTAAATGTTAATTTTTACAATGTAAAGATATAGGAATAAGTTTCTGTTATTAAATTAGAAATAAAATTTATTTTTTAAAAAATATGAATAATTTTATTTTTTCCGAAAACTTTTGGGACATACGTTATGAAATCGTATATGAAAGATGGTGAATTATATGAAAGGATGCCTTATATGAATTGCTTATGTCGTATTCATACACTGACATTTGCACAGTTCAGTGCAATTCCAACGAGCAGTTTTGCAAGCACAGCTACCAGTGCACCCTCTTTGACTCTTACAATTACATTTAACCAATTCAGTACAGGCCTTTGAAGCAATAGGTAAGATGTTCCATGTAGGAACCCATGATGCACTGTCTACTTTTTTAGTCCAGCCTCAGCTATCTGGATTAGGAGCATGCTGTTGACTGTGCTCACTGATATGCAGCTCGCTTGGAGTGTTGGAGTAGTGCGTCCTTCGTTGGGGGAGTTTCTCCATTGACTTACCCTTCTGACAAAACAGCTCCTTCCTTCTTATCATACAAGATCACGGTGAAGCATTCTAGTAGTTTAAAATTTTCATTATTAATATCAAGTTCTGTGTAAGGGTGGAGTGCCATGACGGTCAAAGCATGTGTCACTTGAGGATAACAATTCCATCCCTCTCACGAAGATTTCTTGCCATTTGCTCGCAAACATCCTAGACCGGAATATTATAGGTATCGGATGATCAAATAAATTTCAGCTCTAGTGTGCTGCGGCTCCACAATGTTTATATCGAGCTACGGCACTCTAGAGCTGAAGTTTATTTGATCACTCAATATTATTTCCTCAGTACATGTAAAAATAAACTTAATTTTCAAACAGTAGTAGATATGCAATACATTTAAACAAAAGATTAAAGCAATATATTCGATTCAGTTTAACATATTTTACTAGCCTATAAAGTTTGGTAATTTTTTTCACTGATGCTAACATTTGCCAGTCCATATGTGAAATATTTATAGATTTCAGAATCTGTCTTTGTCTGCGAGGGGGTGGAAATTGCATTTTACTTTTGGTTGGCCCATCAACCATCAAAATTTTCTACCAGCTGACACTGGTTTTGTTGAATAGTAAGAAGCAAGCTGTTAAATATCTTTTAGTGTATTTGGATTGTAAACTGGAAGCATACACAAGTTATAAACTCAATGATGTTTATAACAAATATAATTATTCTTTCACATAATAAATCGAAATTCACAATTAAAGATAGAGTAGTGTGTATTACTAATTTACTAAGCAATACTGGGAGCTGCCCTTATGTATATTCGTCCAGTATGGGGTACCACATTAAAAGCACATGTTACAGGAATTGGAAACCTTCCAAAATAAAATGTTGAGAGTAGCTATAAATGCACCTTGGTTTATTATAAACAAAAAAATATGTCGTAAACTCAACTTACAGACTTTGTTAAGATATTATACATTTTTTACAAAATTTAACATGACGTTATCTCTTTTGTTATGGTCAACCTTTAATAATATCTTGGTGTAAGAGTAATAATCGAAGTAAAACAATAAACCGAACCTACCTACACATGACCCAAGTGTGTTGAACCAGCGATTGTGACGAGAAAGAACGGAATTGTATGTAGTGCAATTTTCGATTGACGTTATTAATTTCTGTTAAGTAATTACTAGTAGTTAGTAGATGATATTAAACTAGCAACCAGTGAGACAAATGTCTCATTTAATAAAACAAAAAAGACCGTTTTTCAAATAGAACAGCATCTCAGACGGACCAGCGTCCCGGACGGACGGAAATCACGTGATTTCTCGAAAACCGCAAGTGTCACGTGACCTAAATTCGCTTCCTGACCTGACATGACCATTCCAAACATATAACTTTCATAACTTTTTTCTCTATCTCTTACGATTTGGCTGCTGAAACAGCGTCCCGGACGGACGGAAATCACGTGATTTCTCGAAAACCGGAAGTGTCACGTGACTGAAATTCGGTTCCTGACCTGACATGACCATTCCAAACATATAACTTTCATAACTTTTTTCTCTATCTCTTACGGTTTGGCTGCTGAAACAGCGTCCCGGACAGACAAGTCTATTAGATAAAGGATTGAAAAAATGCATTTATTTGTGACATATGTTGACCTTTACTGTACAGGGTTATTCATTATAAATTACCCACCCCTTATCATCGTTATTATTGTCTATAGAAAAAAAAGTTTTAAATAAAAGTTATGTGGTTATAACTGAATTTTGTTAAAATGCTATCAAAAGTACAGTGGCGTGCATAATTAAGGGGATACAAAAAAGTAATATATTTTTTTAAATGGAACACCCTGTATATTATTAAATTTTTGGAATGATCTTTCTTTCCTGATTTCAAAAATATACCATATGTTACCCCTACCTTATACCGTTTTTGAGTTATTAAACGTCGAATATTATTATTTATTATTATTTTGTATAGTATAACAAGTAAATATTTGGACTTTTTCTTCCTCACTGTAAACCATTTTGATTATTTCATTAAATAAATGTCACTTATCAAACATTAGTTGTCATTTTCATAGCTTACTTTAATAATGTTAACTTTTCCATATTTACAGTAACTACTTTAACTAAGATATTCGACGGTTAATAACTCAAAAACGGTATAATATAGGGGTAACATATAATATATTTTTGAAATCAGGAGAAAAAGATCATTCCAAAAATTTTATAATATACAGGGTGTTCCATTTAAAAAAATATATTACTTTTTTGTATCTCCTTAAACCTGTACGCCACTGTAATTTTGATAGCATTTAAACAAAATTCAGTCATAACCACACAACTTTTATTTAAAACTTTTTTTTTCTATAGACAATAATAACGATGATAAGGGGTGGGTAATTTATAATGAATAACAAGTGTAGAAAATGCAAAATTAGATCCTGAGAAGTGACACATTGATACAGTTGTAACCAATTTGCAATGTATAATTGAATAATATCATTAGGTCGATATATAGCAAATAACTTTCTGGGAATTCGTCTTCAATGGTTCTAGCAAATTCTTTGTCAGTCGACCTTGGTTTGTTGTTTCTAGTTTCCTTTGTCATACTTGATTCCTCCGTAAATACTTCTCAGCATTTTTTTCTGCCAAGTTTCTAATTTATTTGCTTCCTGTTTGTCAACGAGGCATATCACCGTTCTCTAAAGCCTTATTTTTGCTACCAAAGACACGTTTTGATTTTAACATTTCTCTCATTGCTCCAATGACTGTACTGCCTCTTCTCTTGTCGGTTTCCCGATTTTCTTAATTTAGGTTTGTAATTGTTACACCAGGATATTACAAATGGCTTAATTCTTCAAATTAGTAAATCTATCAGTTATAGGTGTTTATTTCTAAATTGCTTCTCTCTCTTATAGTCTAAGAGTCAGTGACAAAAATAGTTACGTCATTTCATCAAGAAAATATTTCATATTATTATACTCTTTTGGTTACTATTTGCCAATTTAGTTAATGCGTAATAATTTTTACTGTAGAATTTAGTTCAGTAAAATACACACGTTTGTGGAAAACAATAACCTTCCTCTATTTTTATTAAAACACATAAACAAATACACACATGTACACATCCGTTAATATTACACAAATACAAATTCGAATTGTAAGTAGCCCCGTTTTCGTTACTGACTCAGCAAATTGCGTGCAAGTGATCAAGACTGATATGGGACAAAAACTGATGTGAACAACTAGGCTACTCGAGTTTATATAACAAGTGTTTGAATGGAAGAAGCGCCGGCTCCGATACAATAGTATTGTCCAGCCGATCCTCCGCCCTATTGTGACACGAGGGTTTGGGATGACTTCCGCTAATCAAAAAAGTCTGCCCATTGCGTGTGCTTCTTTCATATTCCAGAATTCATGACTCTATTGTGACCAGGGTTGGTCACTGTTCGTTTTTGGGTCACAAGGACATTTACACAACCCTTCCTTTTGTCGTCCGGTGCCTCTACGTTTGTGACATCCGTCCTGCTGTTTTTTAATTTAATTTTTGACGTTTTTAACAAGTTAGTCTGCATTGTTTGCATGACGACACAATTCACATTTGGCATAAAATATGACGGCACGCACATAATAGACGCTTTCTAAACTGCACCTCGCGAATACTTTTTTGTTCGCATATGTAGCACTGACGTTTACAGACAATTCATCACTCACGTTTTAGATAGCACTGACGTTTACAGATTTAGAACTTCACTTAGTGTCAAGCTTGAGTTTATGACCGTCCCGTGCACGACAGGCGTTTCTAGGCCAATTATCTTGGTACGCTACACTCTCTTAACATTGTTGATAATTGATTCAGAAATCTGCATAGTTTCTGGTGGTGGAGAGGACTGTGGCAGGGGCGCAAAAGAGTAGAGAAATATTTCAATTTCTTATGGTCCTTCGGGAAGGTATTCTCAGTCTCAGTAGGTCATGTTTAGTTATGTAAAACTGACCTGACAAAATCTCATGTATCTTTTTACTTCCTTTTACGATAAAGGAAGTATTGGATTCACCCCAAAAATTCGAAATAGAGTTTTCAACAGATCTTCACGATTTAGAGTCCCCTGAACCCAAAAAACATGTTTTTATTTATTGGTCTGTCTGTCTGTGTGTGTGTCTGTCTGTGAACAGAATATCTCAAAAACGAAAAGAGGTATGACTTTAAAACTTTATATATAAGTTTTATGACTATGTAGATGCGACAGCAAGCTTTTAAAGAAAATCTCATAACCGGAAGTAGGTGTTTACTCTTGTGACTATTCAGTTTTTTTCGATCTTTTCAAAAAGGGCTCTAACGATTTTTTTAAAACTTCACATTATTATTAAATTTTTAATGTGTACTGATGTAAAATAGGTGATTTTTCAGTTGAATACTTCTAAAATGTTTTTTTTTAAATTTTTTAATTAACTCCTATTTTAAATAGAACACCCGGTATATTATTACATTTTTTAATTCAGCTTAAAATTCTAGAGAAAATTGGTCTCTTCAACTAACGCTTTATTTTGTACCGTTTTTGTAGATATTGTAATTTTTGAGAAATGCTTAAAAATTTAAAATCGCTGTCAACGGAAGTTGTGTGAGTGTATCACACCAGATTTTTTAAATTAGGTTATAATTTATGACGTTTGACAAATATTTTTAGCTATACGTGAAGTTGTCAAAAATTATAATTTAAATTAAAAATTATACGTGCCATTTTCTTAGGTCAGTGTCATAACTAAATATGACCTACAGGGGTTACATTTCCCGAGATCCCGAAAAATAAAAATGTCGGGCTCGGTAGCTGTTGTTAAGTATTCTGGCTACTGATCTAAGGGTCAAAAGTTTCGATTTCCGGTCCCAGTGAGGTTTTTAAAAATAAAAAAAATGCCGATAAAAACTTCTACAGAATACCATCATTCGGAAGTGATGTAAAGCCGTGGGTGCAATGTTACTGCAATGTGCAGCACGTAAAAAATCCCTTGCTAGGGTTTGGAAGTCCTTAGTCTCGGCAAAATTATGTAGGACTTTGACCATATGACCACAGCAGTTGGTCTCTAAAGTTGTAAAGTTTTGCGTGCCTCCAAATTGTTTTCGAACGTTTTAATTACGTTATTAATTTGTAGGCGCTATCAGGCCATAAGAATTTGTGACGCGCGAACATTTGAACCCAAGCGGAGGGTAAGAAAAACTTGAAGAGAGATGTTGCTGATAATCCAGTATCAGGCAGGTGTAAAACCGACGAGTTGCGCAAGCTTCGCCACACCGCTGAAGTCAAGCATCCGTATTCTCTAGCTCCCACCTTACAAGCATGCTTTAGCCCCACTCTAGGTTCACCAGGTCGACCGACTCGAAGCAATAAAAGAGCGATGCCCGCTCAGTCGACGGAGAGATCCAGCCCGTTCCTCCTAGAATTCAGACCAGAACCTGATCCTTAGCCATACAGATCCAACCCGTTCCTTCCAGAATTCCGACCAGAACCTGAGCCCCAGCCGGAGACTCTTGGCTTTTCGGACCCAAGAGGGCTCCACCAGTCCAGATACTTGTCCACTAGAACCAGAATCCTGTCCCGAACTAGCTATCCTTTCCAGTCCAGGTAAGTTTGATTCCCAGTTCCTAACGGAGAAGTCGAACTACTTCAGCTACTCTTACCTAATCAGAACCCGCCCTTGCCTATGTTAGTAAAACTGCAGAAGCAATCCTGTCCTATTAACCCTCAAAGCAATGGAAGATCTTGCAGCTGATAACTAACCTACCCTGTCCTATTAATCCTCCAGCGCAACAGAAGATCTTGCAGCTGATTACTTACCCTGTCCTATTAACTCTCCAGCGCAATGGAAAATCTTGCTGCATAAAAATATGACCTAGACACCTGTCGCGTAGCCGGTGAAACCACCCTGCTAATAAATATTTTCCTTCGACAGCCCTCCATAAAAGATCCACCAGCTCAAGGTTCAAAGCAACCTAAATTCAGTCAAATAATTCGCCAGGCTCGTGCTCGCTTCACGTTTGAATTGTAAAACGTGTGGACCCCGAACGCTTCAGTCTTACCGGCGATCGATGAACTGAGCGCTAGTGTCAGGTCGCGCCCGGGATCGAAATTTATTTCACTAACGTAGCGGAGCGTTTTCGTTTGTTCAATCTGGGATCGCTGTTAATTACCGCATAATAATTTCGACTTTTACCTAATTAGGCCCAAAATCACAGGACCAGGGACGGATTGCCCATATCTCCTATCAGCCAGTGCAGCTCCATCAGGACCGCCCAAGATACCAAGATAATTTATAATTTGGGTTTTATTATTATTTGTTTTTGTAAATAATTTTAGGAAACATTGTATTTTGTACAATAGTTAAAGAAAATAAATATCTGATTTTGACTCGAACTTATATTTTACTTCAGCAGTTTATGAACCTTGGACCAGAGCTATCCACAAGTGGTAAAATCTAAAGTTGATCTTGAGTACAAAATCAAGTTGCATAAACGCACTTTGTCCATAACAAAAAAAATTGAAACACCAAGAGATCAAATAAATATATAATTAGAGTAGCCTGTGATATGTTTGACAGTTCTGAAATGTATTGTTGGTGGTACTGTTGGTCTACGTCAAATTCGAGGTTAGCAGGTTAGGTTTTGTGTCAGTCTGCGCCAAATAAGAAACAAAACCTAATCTGCTAGCCTAGAATTTGACGTAGACCAACAGTGCCACCAACAATATACTTCACTATTGCCAAACATAACACGAATTATAGGCGATTTGTTTGATCTCTTATCTCTAACCCTTTGCGCACCTGCTGCAGCCCTCTCCACCACCGGAAACCAGGCAAACTTCCGAATCATTGATCAGCGATGTAACTATATATAATAACATGAAATATTTTGTTAATGAATTGACGTAACTATTTTTGTCGCTGGCTCTCTGTCTATTACTTTATGTCCTCCTATCAACATATATTTCGTTTTACTTTCACTTATCTTCTACTGCTTATTTTCGAAGCTGTTGAATACTCTCTTTAATTCCATTTTTGATCTGGTAATCAGTGCATTGATGTTTATGTTGGAATATGACCCCTGTTATTTGCATTTTATTATCCGTCATTATGGCTTCCATCACAAAGTTAGAAAAAGTTGTTGAGAGTCACCTTGTTTTAACCCTATATCCACAGACAACTTTTTTGATAGGTTTCTTTCAACGGCTACTCTACTTTTCGTTTGAATGTCATACGTACTAATTTCATTCTGCTTGTGGATACTCCAAGCTGCTTCATATACACGGTACCCAACTTAAATGTGCGCAGCTTTAAGTAGGTGAGTATGCAACACACATTACATTTCAATGGCGATTGTAATGTGTGTTGCATACTCACCTGCTTAAAACTGTATACGTTTAAGTTGGGCACCCTGTATTTTATTCTTTTAACTCTATCGTATGCTTGCTTGAAGTCAATGAAAATAATGTACAGTGATAAATCTTGTTCATAACCTACACCAGAGGTTCCAAACTTTATCAGTCCACGGCGCACTTACAAGTCTAGTATTTTGTCCCAGCGCCCTGCTCAAAATATGTGTATAATGACATAAATCAGACACAGAAATAAAAACAACTCTTAAGATAAACTTCACAATGTATACAGGTCACGTTTATTAAAATTGAATCACAAGAACTATTAAACTAAAATTTAAAATTACAAAAAAAAACGAAATAAATGGTGAAAACCTTTAAAGACAAGTAAGTTAATGTGACGGATGAGCTCTCATTTCTCCCTCCACATCGATTTTTGAGCGATATTTGCTTTTTATTACAGCTACAGCTGAAAATCCGGCTTTGCATAAATAGGTTGTCGCAAAGGGAATGGGGATTCTTATAGCTTTTGAAGTCAGAGTTAGATATTCATTTTTGATTGATATTCAAAACTCCACTAAATCGGAAGAAGCAAATTTTGTTTTCCGGCTGTTGTCGCAAGAGAGTTCAATTAGACTTTCTTCTTCTTGCGAAGTGAATTCTGGTGAAGCTTGAGCACAGAAAGGATCTTGGATCCACGCAAATTTCTCGGTATTGTCTTCCTCAAAGTATTTTGCAAACCAGTCGGTGAGCTTTGAAAAGGGACAGCAAATCTTGTGAAACAGGCCACCTAGTTGTGCAATTTAGGGAAACAATCTTGACCACGATCCTCACTGATTTTTCTTATCCACAACTGCAGCTTTTTTCTAAATGCCACAACCTTCTCCACTTACTTACTTACTTAATCCTAATGTCTTTCTATCCTTTCGGGTGTAAGACATGAGTGGCGTTGAGTTATTGTCTAGGTTCTCGTTTCCAAATTTCTTTCCAGGCTTTCCTGTCTTGCGCCTTTTGCTTCACTTCGTTCCACTGTACGTTTCTCCTTTCTGCTGCTTCCCTTATTACTTCTAACCATGTTCTTCTGGGTCTTCCCCTCATTTTCTTTCTCATGGGTTTGGCTTCTGCTACTCGTTTGACTATTTTATCGTCTTCTCTTCTTGTGACATGTCCATACCATCTTAGGTTTCCTTCTTCAATTGATTGTAGTATCGGCTTTGTTTTTTAGTTTTTCCTGAAGGTTGAGTTCTTAATTTTGTCTATCTTTGTTTTTCCTGAGAAACCTCATTTCCGCACTTTGGATTCTGCTTTTCTCGCTTTTTGTAAGCGACCATGTTTTGGAACCGTAGGTAAGGATCAGTGTTGCTATTTTTTTAACACTTCTGTTTTAGCCGATTTTGGGATTTCCTTTTCTCGCCAAGAATTTGCTCTTTATCGCATTAAATAGCCTTCCTGCTGATGCTGTTCTTTCCTTTACTTCTTCATCTAGTCTCCCGTCCTGCGTTATTGTCGAGCCAAGGTATTTGAAGCTTGGTACCTGTTCTAATTTGTCTTTCTCCTATCTTTATTTCATGCTTTTTGTCTTTCCTACTGGCTATCATCGTTTTCGTTTTTTGTTTATTTATTGTCATATTGAAAGTTTCTAAGTTGTTTTTATATCTTTCTACGTTCTTGTTGAGCATTTTTTCGTCTTTTGCTACTACTACCATATCATCTGCGTATAGGAGTTCTGAGATTTGTATATTCTCCATTTTCCAGTAGGCCACTGGGTAAGGTATTACCTCGCTTTTCGCTTGCTTAACTCCTTCATCTAACACTGAGGTAAATAGCAGAGGGCTTAGTATGCAACCTTGTCTTACACCTTTAGTAGTTTCTTGCCTGATCCTTCCGAAATTTGTGGTCTGTGAGTATAATGCCCTGACACCCTTAATCAGTTTTTCTTCTACTCCTCGTTTTTCTAATATTCTCCAAATGTCTTCTCTGTTAACTTTATCAAAAGCTTTCTCAAAGTCGATGAAACAAAGGTGTACCTCTCCGTCTTCTCTGATGGCTTTTTCTATTATTTGTCGGATTATAAATATTACATCCGTTGTACCTCTGTTCTTCCTAAATCCCTGCTGCCTGTCTTCGATAGTTTCTTCTAAAGTTTCTCTTAATCTTTTCTCTAAAATCCTTGTGTATAGTTTGCCTACTGTTCTTAGTAGCGTAATACCCCTATAGTTATTACAGTTCTTCCTGTCCCCTTCCTTGTATATTGGGGTTATTATCCCGATTTTCCAGTCTTCTGGAGCTTCCCCATTGTTCATTGCCTTGTTCATTAAGATTTTTAATATTTCAAGTATTTGCGCTTCTCCTGCCTTTATCATGTCTCCAGTTAGCTCATCATATCCTGGCGCTTTGCCTATTTTCATTTTCTTTATTGCCTCTTCAATTTCTTCCATAGTTATGTCTTGTTCTGATGTTTGCCTTACCATTTCTGTAGGGTTATTGCTTTCCCGTGTATTTTCTTCCGTGTTTATGTCATCTGCACCCTCTAATAAATCCCTAAAATATCGTCTCCATCTCTCCATTATTTCTTGCTCCTCTGTGATTATTTCATTTTCTTCGTCTTTGATGTTCATAAGTGTGTCTCCTGTGCTTTTCCTTGCATTTTTTATTGCTCCGAAGAAAAGCTTTTGGTTTTCGTTATAGGTATGCCTTTTCCATTTTTTCTCCAAATTTTACCCCGGCTTAATTTTTTCTTATTAATAGCTTCTTTGACCTCCTTAGTACACCAGTGTGTTCTTTTTGTCTGAGTATTTACTATCTTTGTAGTTCCACATATCTCTTTTGCTGTGCTTAGAATAGCTTCTTTCAATATAGTCCATATCCCCTCAGTAGTACCATGTGTTGGGATATTTTTACACTTTTGTTCTAGTTTCTCTTGGTATATGATTTTGTATTGGTTCCCTCTTAGTTTGTGACATCTAATCTTTCTGTTTACTATCTTTCTTTTCCTGTCTTTTATAGTTCTATCGTTACCCATGTCTAATTTCATCACTAGTAGGTAGTGGTCGCTTCCAATTTCCGCACCTCTTTTAACTTTTACGTCTTTGTTCCACCTATTTTTACTAACTAGGAAATAATCTATTATAGATCTTTCGTTTCTATTTTTGACTTCCCTTGTGATTTTATGGATTTCTTTATGCTGGAAATGGGAGTTGGTAATTACTAGTTCATTGTCCAGACACAAATTTATTATTCTTGCTCAGTTTGAGTTCTTTATTTTTTCACCTTGTTTTCCTAGACGCCATTCCATTCCTGTGTTGTTATTTCCCACTCTTCCGTTTAAGTCTCCCATTAATATGACGCTACTGTTGCTGTTGTCTAGTTCTTCCTGTAGTGGTTGGTAGAATTTGTCTTTTTCGTCTTTGATGTCATCTTAATTGGGTCCGTACGCTACTATGATAAGGTATTCCTCTTTCCCGTTTCCTTCCTTGAACATAACTGAGAGTATTCTTTCGCTTACAAAATTCATTTTGTCTTCTTTGAGTATTAAAGCAACTCCAGCCCGTGCATGCTCTTCTGTTTTCACTCCCGACCATATCATCCACTAGTCATTTGTTAGTTTCTTCTCCAACAGTTTCAAAATGTGCATGTTATTGCCTTGCAGAGACAGATTCAAGGCATTCAGCTTGTCAAATAAATAGCACAAATACGCTAGGTTCAGCAAAAAGTCGGGTTCGGCAAAGTACCTGGAATTTTCATGAGCTTCCTCTTGTAGAAAAGTGTGAATTTCTTGACGTAGCTCGAATGCACGTTGCCACATGAAAGCCATCATGTACTGCAGTAGTATAGCAGGGACGTGTTCAGCTCCCATGTCCATGCATAGCATTTTGAAAATCTGGCTTTCAGTGGCCTAGTTTTTATGTAGTTTACTACATCTATGACACGTTCTAATACCAAATTCAATTGAGGGCTCATCGACTTTGATGCAAGTGCTTCCTTATGGATGATGCAATGGGTCCACATAGCATGTGATGCTTTGCTGCGAATAGCAGCCAGACATTGATCGAGCTCCATCAGTGCACACACCGATGCACTTTCCCCAATCCAAATCATTTTCGGTTATAAACTTGTCAAGCATCTCAAATAAGTCTTGAGCGTTTGCGCTTCCAATGATGCTTTTGCAGAACAGAAGGTCTTCAACGATAATATTATCATCTAGGAAACGTACATAACAAATAAGGTGTGCGTTTTTGTCACTGTCAGTAGCCTCATCAGGTTGCAGACCAAATTACGTGCCTTTCCTTTTCTCTTTTAATTGATAATTCAGATTCTGAGCTATATGATGGATTCTTCGGCTAATAGTGTTATTGGACAAAGGTACCTTTGAAATAAATATTAAGCAAGTCAAGAGCAGCTGGTAGAATAAGCTCTTATTTTTTTTTTTAATTTTATTTTGGTACTCAGCCAACAGCCGTTAGGCCAATTATAGGCGTCGTTGTACATTTTATGGAGACTTCCAACCCCACCAACGACTGTCATGATGTTATTATGACATCCGGGAGCAACTATTTCCGTGACAGCCGTATCACGAAGCGCCGAGAGAAGCAGCCATGGAACTCCCATCCAAGTTCTGAGCAAAAGGAGCGTTGCTTAACTCTACTGATCGAACGTGGACGCTTGTTCAAGCTACACCACCCGGGACCCAATGCGATGGTGTGAGGTTTTTGCACTTTGCTACCTTGTATGCGACCTTAAAAAATGCTAGCAGTGCATTGCTTGGTACTGAGGCTTGTTTAGTAAACACACTTTTTTCCTTTAGTAAATTTTACAACTTCCTACTAAAGAATTTTCGAGATTTTTCAACCATCTTGGAGTGATTGGTCTTGAGATGTCGTTTTAGCTTACTTGGGAGCATACACTCGGGCGCTAGAACTTTTAAACAGAGCACATACTGTGGTCTCTCATCATTGTTTACTCCTACTGAAGTAAAGCCAAAATTCAAATAGTTATTATTATTATTAAAAATACACCGGCAGGCAGCAAGCTGTTAAGTCGTGATCATATATACATTGTGCTGTAAATATGGTAAAATAAACAAAATTATCATCGTATTTACAGTATTTCTGTTTCTTTGCTACGCCACCACTTGTCGATGCTTGATCACTCTCGCTTGAACTGTCGACTTGCTTATTTAATATAAATCTTTCCATTTTCCTACGACTTTACGAAAATACAAAGCGACACACTGAAAGAAATCGGCGCTTCTCTGGTAGCGAGCATCTTACAACCGTTTACTTTTCTTCTCAGATGTTTACTCTTCGATTGTTATTTAGGAACTGAACTGGTTCGCCGAAGCGGTGGCGTATTAATACTAGCCGCCCCACTTACTTACAAAGTTCCATTAGCTTTGAAGCCGTTTTGAAATGTTCATTCTAGAATATTTCATGCTGTGCCTTGCGGCACCCCTGTTTACTCTCTTCGGCGCCCCGGCGCACACTTTGGGAACCTCTGATTTAGACATTGAATCCATCTTAAAATTATTTGGTCCATGGTGGATCTGCATTCTTTAAATCCTCCGATTACCCCATCTACAATGTTATCTAGCGTATTTCTTATTATCTTTGCCAGTTAAGAACAATTTATTAAACATAATTTAAAAATCCTGTAATCCTTAATGCTCAGCGGCTGTTATGAATGACTTTTCATGTGTTTGTTTAGTTCAGTAGAATAACAGACCAATACTGAAATAACTCAATTAAAACATATCAAATATTAAAAATATTTTATTTATACATTTTCGGTATTAAAAATATTATAGTTTCTAATAAGTCCTTTCTTTATAGAAAAATCTAATATGTTCAAGTAACGATCAGTAGCTGCAAATAGTTGACAGACATCAAATGATAAACTGTACACTGGCGAATTAAAGAAGCGTCGTTTAGATGTGTGAACAAAATACACCTATAATGCAAATATTAGTCAAGATGGTAATTAAGATGATTTTATTCAATTACACCTACTTGTACTGATTGCTTTGATCGTGTATCCCATAAAACAACCCTTCCATGATTTTGTGTTCCTGATACTATGGAACAATAGTTATCTGTATCAAAACAATACACAGTAGTATAATAAGGATCTTCCCATGACTGCTCGCAAGTCCCAGTTCTTGTATCCCATTTTCGAATATTTTTATCATAGCCACATGTTAGTAACGTAGATGGATTTTCCCATTTTATTTGAAGAATTCCAGAACCTTGCCAAAAATCCTCTCCTAATTTCTGCACTATTGTAGACCTTGAAGAGAAAATGTGCAAATTAAAGCTTCTTCGATATCATACAGATCTTGGGGTAGATTTTGAAAAAATAGGGCATTTACTTTCAATGCTTTGGTTTGAAAGTGCTGTTCCACTATACATTTTTTATCAGATTATTAAGCTCTTAAAATCTACACGAATATTGAATAAGATTACAAAAAACATGATAAGTTAGGTAGGTGACTTGAGAGTAATCCGCAGTGATTTATCAACAGAACAAGCTTAAACCTACAGCTTGTTTCATGATTAAATAAATCAGTGTTTTTGCTCTCCAGCTGTAGTAGAAAACTATAAAATACCTTGTGTGTTAATAATTTTTCAATATAAGTACAATTATAACTTTCTGTTTAAAAACAGTACTGAAAGGATCATGTCTACTGCAAGCTGTAATTCAATGAAATGTTTCAATAAGCTTCTATAACAATGTTTTAATAAAGCTTGTCGAGTTAAGATTTTGAATGGAAGGGTACCTACCATTTAAGTATTTTTATCGTACAGTTCTCAATTTCATTTGGATATCTATTTCATAATTATTTTTGTTTCTACAGATTTCTTATTTTTTTTTAAACAAGCTGCCAATGATTTTTTATGATAAGGAAGTTTGCAGTATCTAACGTCATAATTTGCAGATACCGCATTTGCTATGGCATATTAATAGTAGATTATGTTATTAGGAGTAAAAGTGATACTTTATGTGGCGAAGCTGAAGTTTATTTAGCCGAACGTTAGTGAGGCAAATAATTCAGCTAAGCCGCATAAAGTCACTTTTACTCCGAATAACATATACTATTTTATCCGCAAACGTATTCAGGTAAATTTCATTAATATAAATTTTAAAAAAAGGATGCATCGGCCGGGAATCGAACCCAGGCCACCCGCGTGACAGGCAAAAACCATACCCCTGCGGCAACCTCTTGTTCAAATAAAGCGCTACTGTGATGTATGATATATGAACATACTGAATCACCCGAGCTAATAGCACACGGCCACAGCAGCTGTCACACCATAAACCACGGCGACAGATGCTCCGATCCGCTGCTTAAAGGTTTAATTAAATTAAAACTTTTTCGTACTCTTTTTGAAAATAAAAACCGGCCTACGATCTAAGTCTAAAAATTAGCAAAATTTTAAGCCATCATACAATTTAATTGGTCCAGTATCTTCGGAGGAGATAGCAAACAAACATAGAAAGAAAGAAAGAGGGCAACGATTTTGTGTGCTTAGGCAGATAAAGTGACACTTTTACCTTGTTAATAAAGACAAATAAGTTGTCACTTTTGTGACGTTTACGGATAAATTAAATATCATTTACTAAATAAGAATAGCTTCTATATACTAAAATAAGTTTTATAATTTTATTCTTATTTAAAGGTGAGGACAGTCCATTTTTCAAGTTCCCAGTTTTAATGGAAAATGCCGTATCTTCATCTTATAGTGTAGATATGACATTTTCCATGAAAAGTAATCATTCTTGTGCCAGTACAGTAAATATGTGGCTACAGATATTCTCGTGCATTTGAGTGGTAACTGAGTTGTCCACACACTGTTGAATTGTTAGTAGTAAAAAGTTTGAATAGGTACAATTGTAATTGTTTTAAATTTGTGTACTTGGTTGGGAATATAAAGGTAACAACATACAA
This sequence comes from Agriotes lineatus, assembly GCA_940337035.1. Taxonomy (NCBI): domain Eukaryota; kingdom Metazoa; phylum Arthropoda; class Insecta; order Coleoptera; family Elateridae; genus Agriotes; species Agriotes lineatus. Next base: position 26,649 of record CALNHX010010956.1, read on the forward strand.
TATCTACCTGAATTATACAGACTGGCGGTATGTGCAAACATGACAATGGAGTTTTCACAGTAGGCACCTTGATGTACTGCACCATCAAGTAGCCGTCACATTATTACGATACCTGTGATTTTGTTGGAATTATTAGATTATGTAACAATGGGCGCGTTCAGCGGAGATAGCGCTGAGTTGGCAATTGCGCAGAACGCGACAGCGCTGGGGCTGCGGTTGCCATTTTTTCCAGCAAATTTATTTTCGCTTCCTTTCCGCTAGATTACTCAGCGAGAGTGGTGTGAGATAACCTCAAAGTGTAAAGTTGTAAATTTTAATAATGGAACTTGAAATGACCATGCTGCATTTCAACATTATTTTTGAAGGTACGTATTGTTAATATTACTTTTAATTCGTTGTTGGGAATGTAGCAGCCATTTAAAGGTTAATTTGTTGGTCAACACGTTAAATTTCTTGATTTATATCACAGTTTCAGTTTCTGGCCAATGTCATTTTACATTTAAAATATATTTCGATTCGTTTTACATTTTCAGTTAAAGCTTGTTATTAAAAATCTGTAATTACATTTTGTGGTTAATGAGGAATCAAGTTAATATTCATTTGAATTATGAATGTGTGCATTAGTAATTAATATTTTCTCCTTTTAATTAATATTACTATAATTTCATCGTAACTAAATTTATATTTCTATTGAACCTTTTAGAAAATATCTACTGGGTATATAAAGTACATTTTTTTTCTATAATAATTTTCAAGGTCAACTTTCTAGGGGATAAGTTGCATTCTTGCAGGGTCCCTAGTTTTAATAATGTTGGTACATAGATTTTTAGTTCTTTTCTTCCACTAAAAAGAATGATTGTCATTTTGACAGATATGTCATAATTTAATATCGCTTGCTTCATTTTTGCATTTAAAATATTTCTTGCTTTTCTTTTTTTATTCGATTTTATTGATGATGATGATGATTCCATGTTAAAAAAATAAATTTGTCAAGAGTTCAAATTAAGAAACTTAGATGATACTAAACAATTTAATTGGACAGCAAAATCAACTATGTTATTATTGGAGTTGTACCGTGGTGAATCAACCAATTTTTGCAATCCAAAAATTAAAAATCATTTATTGTGGACAAAGATTTAGGAAGAGATGAGGAAAAATCTGTATGTCACGGCTGAAATATGTGATAGGAAGTTCCGAAACCTGAAAGGCACCTACAAAACAATAAAAGAAAATCATAAGAAAAACTGGCAGAGGTAGACAAACTTGGGAATACTTTGACATAATGGATGAACTATTTTACATGGACGCCACTATTAATCCTCTTCATTTAATGTCATCAATTCTTGCACAGCCTATATTCGCTGTTTCCGTACCGAACTAGCCGTCTACATCCACTCTGTCTTCCTTGCTCCCAATATTACCAAATGTACCTGCAGCTTTCCCCTCAGGGGCTAGCACATTTTGTGGGCTTTGCAACCCCGAGGTACCCAAGCAGATGGCCCTCCAAAAAGGGGGTTGGGCAAGGGGCTAACTACCCCTTGTTTTTTTTGTAAACCCTTATCCCGGAAAAAACCCATAGTTACGAAACCTATAGCAAAGCCTCGAATCGGACTGAACTTAAGGAGACTGAAACGGCAAGTGAAAATGGATATGAGAATTGGAACATGGAATGTGAGGAGTTTATACCAAGCTGGTGCACTAGCAGGTATTCTACAGGAAATTGAAAGATACAACCTGGAAATAGCGGCGCTTCAGGAAATAAAATGGCCAGGAGTAGTAAGGTTATACAAAGGAAAACATGTTAGAAGACTAGGACAGAACATAACCCTCGGGGAAAAAAATGTAGAGGTATGTAGAGATATGGGGATTACACCTAGTAGCGCAGCCTGAGCTCAATAACCGCTCCGCCACGCTCAAAACTAGACTGATATTTTTTAATGACTACTTTCCTAGCACATTTCAGTGGCTACTTGTTTCAATAATTTCAAGGCACTACTGATTTTGAGAAAATGGTCATTTTAATTTCTTAATTTTTTCAATTTACTAAAATGACAAAGAAAAGAGTAGAGATAAGATGTTCAAATCTTAATTAAAGAAATTTTGTTTTAATTGTGAATTTTCTCTTATTAACAAAGTGTGTTATCCATTACAATCTATGAAGTAATTAACTGGAGCTTTGAATTCCGTAAACAATTAATAATTTACAATTTTATATTTTTTATGGCAACCGCATTCAACACCGCGCTATTTACTGTTATGAGATCCAATTCGGCAGTACCCGAAACTTTTCTTTAAATTTTAATATTACTTGAATAAATCTATGCATTCAACACACAAATGGCTTATGGATTTTTAATTGTATTTATCGTCATAAATTCCCTCCAGAAGTGGCACGGTACTGTTTGTTAACACCCTGTATAATGGAACCTTAATATAATATGTTAAACAAAAATGAAATCAAGCTTGGTTTTGAAATATTTGTTGTATGAATAATATGTTGGTGGCACTGTAAATCTATGTCAAATTCGAAGTTAGCAGGTTAGGTTTTGCGTCAGTCTGTGTCAAAACTGACGGAAAACCTAACCGAATTTGCGTAATAGAAAAAAACACATTTCGTAAAATACACATTAGTGTTATTAGCATTATGTTTGTTTCTAATTACCTTTGTAACTCAATCTGTGGCCTATTTCACGTAATAGGCAAAAATTGATCTGCCAAATTCATGAATTAGGCAAATTTTTGCCTACTGAATTCAGCAGCGCTGATTTCACAGAATAGGTAAAATTCTGCCTATTTCATGAATTGAGTAATTTCACAGATTCGATGTAACATATATAAAGTTTTTGTCGAGTCCTTGATAAGGTATGGGGTCATTGTGTGGTGATGTCAGTATAAATGCTTTTTACAACCTTTAAATGTAATCCAAAACTTCACCCTAAAAACAATTTACAAAAAGAATAGGTGGTACTCAACTCAATTACTGTATTCTACAGAAATACTAAACGTTAGATCTCTTTATATACTTTCAACATTTGCCCGAGTTCACAAAACTTCTCAACTAAAACGATAGGTGGATTATTCTCATGATACACGAATAAAAGTTAATAAACATTTATGAGTCTAAAATAGTACCACAAATATTAATATAAGATTCATTAACTATCTAGCTCCTAAAATATACAACATAATTCCAACAGATAGTATAAAAAATATAAATATACATACATACATACATAATCTGTAACCCCTTTTATATATAAAAAAAATCAGCAACGGTTGTAGAATATTTATATTCGCTAATTATGGTAAGTTTGCCCTTCTATTTTAGCGTTTAGCTCTCTCAATTGTATCTCACATCTCTTTTCTCTTTATATAATATATTTGAGTTATTATAAATAGGAATCAAATAGTTGTGATAGTGATATAGATAATTCATTAGAGATCTCATGCCAGCGCATACAGGGGTTTAGTCCTCTCTAGGTGCAGTATTTACAATATTGCAATGTTTAAGCTGTTTTTTTTTTGACTTTGCAATTTGGCTAATTTAGTGAATATTTGATTAGCCAAATCGAAATAGTAAGAGCCAAGATTAATAATAATTCAAACATTCAATTTTAAAAACTTTATTGACAACTGACCAAAACGAATATATTTAATATAAACTATAATATTTTGAATCGCCAGTGCAGCTCAGTGGTTAGAGCATTGGACTGCAGTGCGGAAGTGTGGAGTTCAAATCCCAGAATCGATGCCTGGCGGGCGGCCTTCCCAGTCACTGTAAATAATTGGGGACCTGCGTTCATAAGAACAAGGGGTAATAATGCGGTTGTCTAATGCATGATGCTCACCACATCACCACGTGTCATGAATTTGACACGCGACAGCCGAGTGTGATAGCTAGGATACAGAAGCAGTGACCTTCCGCCTTTTAGGTCAACTTCCTTCATGGGGTGTTAGTGCCTCACCATTAGTATTATAATATTTTGAGTCACAGAAACGTCTGTACTTTCATCTATGCAAATACAGTATCATGAACTGTTTTCGATTTCACACATATTATTTTTTTATACAATTAGAAATACAGGCAGATCTAGCTGTTCGCAGGGGTTACGTTCCAGAAGAATGTGGCGCAGCGCAAAACCGCAATGCGCAAGTAAACACATAAATGATAAAAACGGGGTTAGGTTCCATAAACTACATTTATTTATACTATGCAACCTCAAAAAATTCAAAAATTTTCGGCAGGAACGCTCGAGAAGACAGTAAAGCTTGAACTAAAATTCCATACGTTAGATAAGTCTGCCACTTGAATCTAGAGCTCGAATGTCCATTTGTTTATTCAAGTTATAATTTTACAATTTATTTCAGGTCCGATTTGGTAATAAGAGATTCAAAGAAATAGGCTCGATAAGTGCATACGTCTGCTTTATTTACTTAGTGTGTGAAAGCTGAAACAGTTAACGTTGGCAATTCCATCCACAAACGTGCGAACGCCAAAGCAATCCGCAAACAACAAAGAAAAGGGAGCACATAAGTGCCCCGCGTAAAATCAAATCAAGGAACGACAAGGTCTGCCTGTACTAGATTCAATTTCACGAGTAGTCTACGACTCATATGCGTTAATGATTTTGTTTTCAGTGTAGCTAGGTTTTCCTTGGCTTCAAAAATTATCTTCTTATAACCTATTATGACATCTTTACTTTTTTGGTTGGTATTGTCCTGGTCACACCGAGAATACAGTGTGGAGCCTTATGGAGTGCACCGTTGCCAGCCGTAGCTTTGTTTGGGTCGGCCAACTATCAGGTCTGGTCTCAGGCAAACTTCGCCGCTTTTTTCTTTTTGCAGGCTCTTTCAACTCGCCATTGTTTTCTTCCTCCTCTTTCTTGATGTTATACATTGTTTTTTCACTAACACCACTCATTTTTGAAGCGAGACTCACAGCTGCACTCAAACTTTCATTATTCACTCAACAACAAATGATATTAAAAAATCACAATTTCAGCACTCGCATGAAGCATTTGCCCTTGTTTGAATTTCTTAAACCCCATGTTGAAGGTAAGAAATCGGTAATAAAAATAAAGAGAAATTTCATATATGGGGGTATAAGCCAATTGGGCGTACTTTCTAATCTCCGTCATCCAATTAACACCTCATTATACTATTCAACAAACCTGCCCTTAAAGACTTATACAATTCAACTTTCACTTTTGATTTTTTAAACCAATTCAAATAATGTTATTCTAATGTATGTGCAAACTTGACAACAATAAATTAGTATATTTGTTGTATTTACTATATGTATTTAAAATGATAATATGTATCTGCATGGCACGCAAAGTATCTTTTTGGCTGAGCCAACCCTGTGACTGTTATATGATTCACGGCAACACTGCGCTCCTTTCTTCCATTTGAAATACAATGGCTATGCTAGCCACACTGTATTCTCGGTGTGACCGGGACTATAGACACACACATTCCCAGCCTTTTACAGCATTAGATGTGGGGTTACTGAAGAATTGCATTGATAACATGTGTTCCAGTTTCTTCATGTTTGTTTAAAACATCAGTCTTTGTTATAGATACATTTTCAACAATAAGAATTCAACAGTAAATGTAAATGGCATCAAAGAGAGCCTTTTTAACAGTTGTTGCCGAGACGTTATATCTATTTGCTTCATATTGCGCTTTCCATTGTTTTTGGCTTTTTTTAAGGTTGTGGTAGTTGTTCTTGTTCAGTTGTTTTAATTTTTATTCCAAGCTACTTTGTCAGAGATGTCATCTTTGGTAAAAATCACGTAAAAAGTAAACAAACACGACTGCTTACCGACGAAGCCTAAAAATAACACAGCTGAACACAGCTCCTGTGCTTGTATTTAAGCTACTGTTAGGGAACTACGCACTAATGCTAATGGCGTCGCAGTGTTGCCATGTGCGAGGAAAAATCCTATTTTGGAGAGATTTTAATTTGGAGGGTAATTTAGTTTAGTTTATTATTTGCATAATTTTTGGATGTTTTTTGGCCAGATAGTATTGCATTTAGCAATCTGGCCTTTTGACGAGCGGAAGCTTAAACTCTGCTATATTGTTATGATAAACTATTACATTTTTCCAGAGCTGTGGAGTCGGTAAAAGAAAAGTAAACTCCGACTCCTGATATTATAGTAGTTTGAATCCAACTCCGACAGTACTAGAATATTGATTACCTCCCTCATTTCTTCTCATCTACCTGATAAACTTTACCGGCTCATAACGAATTTTGCAAGGTTTGGGGAATGTGGTTGATTATAATAAACTACATAATTATAATCTTGTTTAATATTTGCTATTTAGATCATAAATTAACAATAACAACGTAGTGACAATCATGATTTTTAGCACCTCTTGGTCTGAGTCTTCAAATAATCAGTCGTTCAAATAGTTTTTAGTTTGGTGTTTTTACAAAAAAAAACTTGTAAGGTGGTAGTCGGAGTCGTGTAATTTATACCGACTCCGACTCCATCCAAAAAGTTCCGACTCCTTGACTTCGACTCCCAACTCCAACTCTACAGCCCTGCATTTTTCTTAAACTGTATCAGTTTCAGTAATATATTTGATTTGATTTGATAAGATAATCTACCTCACTGAAGTATTTTTTTAAGGATTCAGACGATGTCCGCCTTAAAGAGTATGAAAAAGGTTTTTTTTTTGCTGATTCTGGGATATCACAGCCATGATGATAGATTTATGTGAAATGTTGCGACTGACTAAAATAAAGAAAACATAATCACTAAGAAACAACGATCACCTGTGAACAAGATTGATAGAGATGTAATTGTGTAGTATATAAATTCATTGAAACCGACAATCTCTCACTACTATAAGAGAGAAAATGCTCAAAATCGACATTATTTGCTCTCCAACATTAACATTGCCTCTTTAGTGTGATATGTTATGGTGTTAGTTAGAAATTACACACACGAATAACTATATCACTCCTAATATTCTTTATTAAACGCAACAGATTACAGACATAAATTACATGTGCCGATTAGCTACTACACTATTACAAGTGCGGAGCGAACAGGTCGAGTTAATTGGAATACATATGGGCGTTTGTCAATCTGACACTTAGCTCCTGAAAGATTTAAAGTGAATGCTTCAGTAAGTATTGAGATTTGATACTGCTACACATTGAGAATCTGACTCTTTGTGTTCCGAAACAACCAAAGTGGTCGTTCAGCTCTAAGACCTAGTACGCTATGATCTTTAAGCTCCATCGCTTCCGTATATATACCCTCGTTGTACAATTTACAAAAGGATTTCCTATTCTTAGTCATAACAATGGTATTGTATTTATAAGACGAAGGGCCGGCTCACTTTCACTTGCCAAAAGGGTTCGATGTTTATGACCCACTCGAAATTCACTCTCGATTTTAACAGCTGCAGTTTTATAGCCGTATTGTGCATCCACTTTCGTTTCTGATTTAGGAAACTTTTGTTTGAGGGACACTCGAAGACGTTGGAGAGTTTCTTTTCTTTTGAATTCCGCTGCACAAATAACTTTTTAACATTAGGCGTTTTTAACTGAGTGTACCCTTTAGCTAGAAAGTTTTCAAATGGCACTTAAGCTAACTGTTTGCACTTTAAGAATATTTATAACACGCACTGTTTATTTTATGGTAACTATCGGCAACGCTCTCTTTGATTTATTGCTCCACTACACCTCCATGCTAATAAGTTTCACACTAACACATTCAGACTTCAAGGTTACTTAATAATAATAATAATAATAATAGTCTTTATTTCTTGCCAATGTACAGAGTACGCAAATTAAACTTATCGACAAACAATTCTGAAGAAAACATTTCTTTCGCGAAATTTGGGCATAAAGAGTGTTTTAGTTGCCAGTCAACTGAATTACACGTACCACAATGAATCATAATTAAGAAGAAGTAACCAGCAAATGCGACGTTTGCCAAAAATGGAATCATCACATTCAAAAAGCCAACGAGTTCATGGAGGACTATAGGAAAGATGATGAGCGCCGAAATTATGTAGTTTATTCAGCAGATTTACAGAAGGTGAGTTTTGCAATAATAATTACAGGTACTAATATGTAAAATCTTAATTTTGGTGAAGAGATCGTCTGCCAGTTGTTTTCCAGAATGGACATGCAAGAAAGTTCTACAATATTTCTTTTGTTTCAGGTAATAATACTTCCGAGATTAGAAATGTCCAATCTTCAATCACACCAAATTGTCTGTAATGAATCTTTTGTACCTGCTGGACAAAACATTAATCGTAAGTTACTGCACACTGTAATCTGGCAGGAGGCTACGGCTGGTACGCATATGTGACATAATTAGAGCTTTTTACAAACTTTTGTTACAGAACAGGGATGCTACAACGATTATACCACTACACAATTTCCCAAAATGTTAGGTTATTCATGTAACAGTTCACCAAACAAGTGTCAAACTAACCTAACTAATTAACGGAGCAGTTGTGGAACAGTAAAACCCCAACCATAAAACAGGTGCACGAGAGGAAGAGGGAAAGTAAAATTGAGCAGATCTGGAGCAAAATGTTCTTGCAAACAATATGCCTAGTCATCTACCCCGAGCTGTACCTAGCAGCTCGTGTGTGCAAATCGAAAGCGCCTCAGGCTACATATTCGCCAGTGCTGATTCTTTCCACCACCAGATGAAATTAACAATGAAACAAAGTTACAGGTGTATGATTTTAAGGAATGTGTACAAATTAATTCAAGAAAAGTAAAAGTTTGTGTGATGGATATACCCATGGTGTAAAGAATACAAGGTGAAACGCTCCCGGAGATGCGCTGTCGTTCGTAAAGTAGAGGGGAGATGTGAACCAATCTCCAACGGTCCTAGTCAGCAAATCCATCATGGTGTAACCATGGCCGCGATCGTATATTGTTGCTGTCACTGTCAGTAGATGTCAAATTATAGGTTAGCAGGTTAGGTTTTTCGTCAGTCTGACACCAACTGACGCAAAACCTAACCTCGAATTTGCCATCGACAGCGTCTTCACCAATACACTTCAGTACTACCAACCGTGCCCTTTGTGGGACCATGTTCTATTGGTTGAATTTGAGGTCCGCCCACATTCTGCGGAACGTTACACCTTGTATGCTTTTCACCATGGATATACCTACATCACTTTTATTGATTGATAGCACAACACATAATAAAAAAGGCTTGTGTACACCCCTACTTACACGACATGGTAAACATAATTTTTACACGAGGACAAAAAACACTGCACTACCGGAATAATTTTCAAGATGAATATAT
>CALNHX010010957.1:0-35923 GCA_940337035.1 Agriotes lineatus
TTATCCGCAAACGTCACAAAAGTGACAACTTATGTGTCTTTATTGATAAGGTAAAAGTGTCACTTTATCTGCCTAAGCAGGATAAAATATCGACTTTTGCGTACTTTATCTGCCTAAGCACACAAAATCGTTTGTTACGGTATGAAAAGGACTTTACGACACCCACCCAAGGTGAGCATCGCACCACGGAATCAGTCCTGAAAACATGACACACTTGCCCTGAGATCGGTTCGAAATAGGCTAATAGGCCACGGCTGGAACGCTCAGGGAGTCGGGCGTGAGTCACACGATACGTTCTGGGCAAGCGCGTTGTGGCATAATATATACAGGGTATGTCGAAATTATGAGGGCGCCACCAAGCCTGTCGTAACCCGGCTAACCGGGCCTGGACGGTTAGACGGGAGCGAAGCATGCAAAAATACTCCGCCAATAAAATTATTCAAGAGTTGCAAGGTCAAATAACCATTTCGGGATTGCCTTAAGCAAGGATTGTGATTAGGTGTCCATCCGACCACGACTACGCAGCTGTCCCACTCACCTGCACGCTCACAGCTTCCTCGTTCCGTCGTACAATAATTCGTACAATAAAGGGGCGTCTATCTGTAACAGAACATGCACAAACCGAAACAAACAATAGTTCCCTTAACTAACCAATCATATATTTCACTTCGAGTTACAATGGGGTAGCAGAATGCGTCGCCCTGTATCTAACCTTACTCTATAATTAAGGGCACCAGCTGGCACGCGCGCTCTAAGCTTAACGACAGATGTTGAACATTAGTGAACAGCAATAATAGGTACAAAGATACACATTGCCTTATGCAAGGGCAGCGACGATTTACATTAGCCTTCACGGCCTGAACTGTCTGCAGTCTGAATGAATACACTAGCGTAGTAATGAATAGGTACAAAGATACACATTGCCTTATGCAAGGGCAGCGACGATTTACATTAGCCTTCACGGCCTGAACTGTCTGCAGTCTGAATGAATACACTAGCGTAGTAATGAGTAGTAATGAGTAACACTCGCGTTCACAGCGGTAATCAGGTTAAAGGCACATACCTTAATGCGTGGGCGGCGAGGGAGCCTGGTACAGCTGAGTTGCGACGAGCTGCAATCGTAGGTGGTAGGTACCTTCGGTGTTACAACGGCGAAAGGGGGTGAATGCATAACCGCCTCAATGGCGACGGGAGACGCGTCAAGACGCGTACAACGGGACGACGAAAATGATGGGGGCCTCACTCGTTCTGCTGAACCAAATCCTCGTAGGTCGAGATGAAGGGGGCACGACCCCTCACTAATAGTAGCAGGAACTGGGCTCCAAAACACCCACGTTACGCCGAAGATCACTCGACAAATTTCGAATCACCACCACCACACACAAGCGCTCTCTGCCACGGGCTCTGGAAGACTGCCTTCAAGGCGAAAACGCCCGCAACATAACTGCTGAAGCAGCACCCGACGGGAAAACGACTGACGCCCCCGCCATAATGGCGGGAGCGCCGCACGAACTCACATACACTATCCGACCTCTTGTTTTAACGACGGCTCTCGGCTGAATCCCAGAGGGAAGCGTTGGCAAAGGTCACCTTGGCGCGCGTCCCCACGTGACTAAACCACAGCGAATCGCAAGGCGATGAAATGAAACCAACCAATCCGGGCCACGCTGGTATCACGCCGCCACAGCGTGCTAAATGAAACAAACCAATGCGGGCCACGCTGGTATCACGCCGCCACAGCGTGCTATTCAGAATTCAGAAAAACGCCATCAGAGGAGAGCTCCAACCGACGACAAATACTGCTTTTTAGGCTAACTATGTGCGAAATCGTGATTCTGGAATTAGGCGATGGAGCCAAATAAAGAGCTAAAAGGGCTTAGCATACGGGCGCGCTGCTCTAAGCTTAGGCGGCTATTCAAAATACCAAAATGACCTAACTAACGGCGTGAAATGCAATTAAGCATCTGAAATAGCAAAATGACTTAACACTCCCCTTACTTGAAAGAGAGTTCCCCGAAGTCTCTTATAAAACAACGAGGCATTTTGCGACAACGTAACGAGAACTCAAACGAAAACGCAACAACGAAAAACGAACGAAACAAAGAAAAACATTCGATACGATAGAGTGCACCCCCAAAGGGATTACGCACACTGGCCACCAGATAGGGTGCAAAGGTGGGAAGAGAGAAGAGGAAGAAGAAAGACTGGATACGCCAGTAGAAAATACGTAAATTGGGTCACAATCGGGTACAAAATATGGGTCTAAATGGGGTACAAATAAGTCTTACACCTGTGGACACTTCCGACCAACCGTTCCAAAAGAACACAGGGAGGGGGGGGGTATAGAAATGGAAGTCCAAAGCCCCACCCAAGGGTTACCTGAAGAGGGCACGCTGCGCGTCACGAGATCGGCGCATTGTGTGGATCCCACAACTGGTATGAGTACCCAAGAGAAGAGGATGAACCACCAAAAAAAAGGAAAATGGTTGTGACAGAAACTGTCAAAAATAGTCATAATCAGTGATAGGAAAAACTCAGTCCACCGAAATCCTCAATCAATGCCGATGCCGGAGCCAAGTCGACTATTAAACCGCAAGGCGCGAGCTCGAAAGTGACTCCAACACCGAACACCAAAAGAAAATCCGGAAGAACCAAGTCTCCAAGGGTGTAGACGTTTGATGACGCATGCCCAATAAATCCTTTCCAGAACTCCATGCGGCCCAAAGGGACTACCTTACGACGACAGGGTCCGCACGAAACAAAATGACCGAAAACACGCTCTCTTTATGTAATCCCACACAGGTGGTTGAAAATGGCGACGGCCAACGGTACGGTAAAAGAGCGCTAGGCCACGAAAACAACAGGGCATTACTACAAAAAAAAAGTCAAAAACCTTTAAATACTCAAACACTTTACACTTAAGAAACCTCATGCGGACAGCCGTGCACTGCCGCCACACAAAGCTCAGAAGCTTCAACGAAACTGTTCACAAAGAACACGATACTTGACAACATGACGTCATCAGACAAAAAGGGTACGATAAATGACCACAAAACGTCAACAAGTACGAAGCATTCCGACCAGCGGTAAAGCTCGTTAAATGCTAACGGAAAGTGTACAAAACACTACTATGACTGTTAGGGGTGTCCACGAAGAAGTCGGTAAACCAGGTTGGGCGGTACATGATAATAATGAGTATGAGATAAAGGCCAACGAAAATAACTACACCAAACCAACTAAGAAGATGGCCTGAGGGACGTAATAACCGCACGAGCGAATCTCCACAAGCACACCAACAACACACCACAACTGATCAACAAACCAAAACGCAGTGATGGAGCTGAAAATGAATTCCAACCTGCTCACCAAAAATCAACGCGGCACAACACCAAACGATAGCAAAAGAAAAATTGTCCAAAATCGGTAATCATCAACGTCAAAATCGATAAACCTCGCTAACGTGAACGTCAAAATCGATAAACGTCAGTTCGGTACAACAAAAGTGTCAACTTAGCCCAAGGCTAAACAATGTAAACGACAGGGAATCGAAACTCCCACTAAGCCTTCGAAAAGACTTAAAAAAAAACAAGGTCGGTACCTTCACTCAACAACATCTGGTACTAAATCCGACTAATACGGGATAAAAATCTGCACTAAATGCAACAAGAGATCTCGGTAGTATGAACTGGCTAAGAAAAACAAGAAACGACGGTAAAAATGACGGAAAAGATATACTCAAAATATGAAAAGACATGGAAAAACACAAAAAGAAAACTCAAAAAGGCGATAAACAACAAGAAAACACAAAACTACAAATAGAAAATAAGAAAAGACAAGAAAAAACATAAAGAAAACAAGAAAAGAAACGTAAAGACAAATGACAACTAAGAAAAAACATATACACGGTCAAGAAAACCAATGAAAATAAACTAAGAACAGGAAAAGACAAGAAAAGACATATAGAAAACAGAAGAAAACAGGAAAAGACAAATAGAAAACAAGAAAAGAAGCTCGGTAAAATATTCTACTAAGAAAAAAAACGGGTTACCAGTCCATACCACTTCGAAATGACGAAAAAAAACATTTGTGACAACGATATAAATGACACAACAAGGCTACAATGCCTAAAATGCCCCAGAGGCGGGCGCCAAAATTAAGACACACAGCGCAAAAAAAAAGAAAACCCCAAAATGAGGTCGAGCGTTGTCGTGCACCAATAGGCTCCAAACGTTGGAATAGCCAAAATCAAGGCACAACGGGTGGCTTAATAAGAAAAACAAACATACAAGGCCTCAGACGTTGGAATAGCCAAAATTAAGACGTACGACGGGTGGGCTTAACGAGACTACTACCGTCCAACAACAACAACAAACAACAAGCCCCACGCGATTGGGCCGCCAAAATTAGCCTGTTACGGTATGAAAAGGACTTTACGACACCCACCCAAGGTGAGCATCGCACCACGGAATCAGTCCTGAAAACATGACACACTTGCCCTGAGATCGGTTCGAAATAGGCTAATAGGCCACGGCTGGAACGCTCAGGGAGTCGGGCGTGAGTCACACGATACGTTCTGGGCAAGCGCGTTGTGGCATAATATATACAGGGTATGTCGAAATTATGAGGGCGCCACCAAGCCTGTCGTAACCCGGCTAACCGGGCCTGGACGGTTAGACGGGAGCGAAGCATGCAAAAATACTCCGCCAATAAAATTATTCAAGAGTTGCAAGGTCAAATAACCATTTCGGGATTGCCTTAAGCAAGGATTGTGATTAGGTGTCCATCCGACCACGACTACGCAGCTGTCCCACTCACCTGCACGCTCACAGCTTCCTCGTTCCGTCGTACAATAATTCGTACAATAAAGGGGCGTCTATCTGTAACAGAACATGCACAAACCGAAACAAACAATAGTTCCCTTAACTAACCAATCATATATTTCACTTCGAGTTACAATGGGGTAGCAGAATGCGTCGCCCTGTATCTAACCTTACTCTATAATTAAGGGCACCAGCTGGCACGCGCGCTCTAAGCTTAACGACAGATGTTGAACATTAGTGAACAGCAATAATAGGTACAAAGATACACATTGCCTTATGCAAGGGCAGCGACGATTTACATTAGCCTTCACGGCCTGAACTGTCTGCAGTCTGAATGAATACACTAGCGTAGTAATGAGTAGTAATGAGTAACACAGGTTAAAGGCACATACCTTAATGCGTGGGCGGCGAGGGAGCCTGGTACAGCTGAGTTGCGACGAGCTGCAATCGTAGGTGGTAGGTACCTTCGGTGTTACAACGGCGAAAGGGGGTGAATGCATAACCGCCTCAATGGCGACGGGAGACGCGTCAAGACGCGTACAACGGGACGACGAAAATGATGGGGGCCTCACTCGTTCTGCTGAACCAAATCCTCGTAGGTCGAGATGAAGGGGGCACGACCCCTCACTAATAGTAGCAGGAACTGGGCTCCAAAACACCCACGTTACGCCGAAGATCACTCGACAAATTTCGAATCACCACCACCACACACAAGCGCTCTCTGCCACGGGCTCTGGAAGACTGCCTTCAAGGCGAAAACGCCCGCAACATAACTGCTGAAGCAGCACCCGACGGGAAAACGACTGACGCCCCCGCCATAATGGCGGGAGCGCCGCACGAACTCACATACACTATCGACCTCTTGTTTTAACGACGGCTCTCGGCTGAATCCCCGAGGGAAGCGTTGGCAAAAGGTCACCTTGGCCGCGTCCCCCACGTGACTAAACCACAGCGAATCGCAAGGCGATGAAATGAAACCAACCAATCCGGGCCACGCTGGTATCACGCCGCCACAGCGTGCTAAATGAAACGAACCAATGCGGGCCACGCTGGTATCACGCCGCCACAACGTGCTATTCAGAATTCAGAAAAACGCCATCAGAGGAGAGCTCCAACCGACGACAAATACTGCTTTTTAGGCTAACTATGTGCGAAATCGTGATTCTGGAACTAGGCGATGGAGCCAAATAAAGAGCTAAAAGGGCTTAGCATACGGGCGCGCTGCTCAAAGCTTAGGCGGCTATTCAAAATACCAAAATGACCTAACTAACGGCGTGAAATGCAATTAAGCATCTGAAATAGCAAAATGACTTAACAAACTGGCCAAGAGTCAGATTTTTCTTAATTTTTCCCCACGTATTCCCATTTAAAAGACGCAGCACGGGTGGTTATTTTCCATGGCACTAGTGGGGCTTTGTTGCGTCATTTTGTGACCAAGATTAGACGCAATCATATATCTAAATAAATCATTTTAAAGCTTAGGGACCAGACTAGAATTATTATACTAAACATATTTCCATATTCTTAGCTTCAAACAAGATAGAGCGTTAACATTTCGAATAGCACAACTAATGTACATCTTTCTTAATGTTCATGAAAATGTAGCTTGAACAAGCGTCCACATTCGAACAGTAGAGTTAATAAGCAACGCTCTTTCTGGTCAGAACTTGGATGGGAGTTCCACGACTGCTTCCCTCGGCGCCTCGTGGTATGGCTGCCACAGAAATAGTTGGTCCCGGATGTCATAATAACATCATGATAGTCGTTAGTGGGGTTGGAAGTCCCCATAAAATGTACAGCGACGCCTATAATTGGCCTAACGGCTGTTGGCTGAGTACTAAATAAATAAATAAATTTTAGCAATTTACAGTTTATCAGTATAATAATAGAGAAGAAGATTTTGAGGACTACTTTCATACATTAGGAAAATGATTTAACCCAGGTGGCAATTTTAACACTAAGAACCTTTCTTTTTCTCTTTTTCTTCTCCAGCTCATTCCATCCATGGGACTTTTAACAAGGTTTAAATCGTACCATCGCCAACCCTAGAAAATTAAGTCTAAAGATTAAATGACTTGTCTACAAAGTAGCTTACTTACCTACTAACGAGCAAATACGAAAAGATTCAAGATTTGCTTTTTGTATCAAAATGTATTGTATTGTATTGCATTATCTGCAACCTCTTATCTATCGGTGTAGTGGCTGGTGCTTTGTACGGTAGCATCTACCGGTACAGTGCTGAACTCGCCCCGGTTGCGGGTTACAAAGTTGGAGCGTGTCTTTTGAGCTTGCGTAGCAACTATTGTGTTAAATGTGTTCGTTGGTGATGTGTTGACCTTGTTACTCTACCTCTTACGTAAATTATTTGAAAGCAGAGTTCCTCCTCAGTGTCGCATCAGACAATTCATTAGTGATAGTTAGATACTATTACTATCGTAGGTACTAACATCATTATTAGAGAGGACACCATGTTACATACAGGGTGATTAAATTATCATGTAACAACCAGGTAGGCCATACACATTATTTGTGCACAATAGAGATCAAAAGTGTTAGGTATTTTTTATTAGTAACGCAAATCAAGTCAAATAAGGAAGTTTAGGGCAATAACATAATAATTAAATGCTTTTGCGTAATAGGTTGCCTACATAGTTGTTAAATGATAATTTAATCACCCTGTATACGATACCATTCGATAAAACCCCTCACCACATAAATATTTAACCAGTGCTAAATACGTATTTCGACAGCCAAGCTGTCATCATCAGTAGCTACGAAAAACTTTTACAGCAAAATGGCAACGATATGCTTGTGACCAAATCACAAATGGAAGTGTAAGTTTTTTGTAGCTACTGATTATTACAGCTTGGCTACTGAAATACGTATTTAGCACTTGTTAAATATTTGTGTGGTGAAGGGTTTTATAAAATTGCGATATTTTTCAAACCACAGGCTCCAGCAGTGTTTTACCCTGTATATGAACTGACAACTCTTTAAAGCTAGTTGATGAATGATATGATTTATCGGACTTTTTCCACTGTCTAGGGTGTATATCACACGACGTTTCGAGAATTTTGATCTATTTCCATCTTCAGGTGTTCTTAGTTAGTCCTGAGAAACACTGATATTGTACGTCTTTATACATACACTCGTGCCTACCCCGGGATTTGAACCCAGGACCGCTGATCGCTGCGTAGGGAGTAGATCAAAACTCCAGAAACGTCGTGTGATATACACCCTAGACAGTGAAAAAAGTCCGATAAAACATATCATAATAGACCACTGCCAAAAAATGACATTCAGAGAACTAGTTGATGAATCTCTACAAATTGATCTTGAAATCGAAGGCAGATTTAATTGAAGCAATGGAGCATTTTAATGGGCGGCAGCCCAGGAAATATGGCAAGGCCTCTACTACATCTTTATTCTCAGTATACTCTAGTGTTCTAGGCCTTAAATTCTGAATTTTTTGTACAGCAGACCTATGGTCTACGAGAAAATAAATAATCTAGCAAAAGGTAGCCTTTTGCCAACCATTCCACAGTATATTCTTGAAATCCTCATCCGGTTGTGGCATCTCATTTCATGGCATAAGGTATACTCCAAGAAGGGAAACCTGTCTGTCAGTACTACTTAACAACCAGTAAATCTCCTACAGGCCAATGAAGCTAGGTACCTGGGTGTAAAGAAATTTTGGATTCTGATACGAGGGTGGTCCCAAATGTAATGCACAGTAAACTCTGAAAGCAAAAGTTTTAATTTTAAACGACATACAACATTAAAGACCTTCAATACAATCCCACTGCTTGTGAATGCATGATTGCCAGCAGTATAGGAGCGCTTGAATGCCGTATAAGACGCCATCTGTGTTAAGCTCGCTGCTCACTCTTTCATTCAAGGCATTTAAGTCAGGAAAACGGACTCGTCTGAGTTTCGGGCAGGGGACTCAAATCGGGATATGATCGAGAAACGTTTCGCCTTCATTTTCATAGCAAGAGATGAACAATTTACTGCAGATGTTATGGTGCGTAGCCTTCTGCTCAGGCGACAGGAAATGAGGAATTCAACGTGCTGTCATCTTTTATTTTTGTAGAATTTCAGTTATAAGGAGGTGAACACTTGATTTTGACGACGACAATAGCCGCGTTAGTGTTGTCTTGCGTCACGGTAGAGGGTCAGCCAAAATGGGGATTTGTTTCAATGCATACCCGACCTTCATAAAATCGCTGATGCCATCTTTGCACTGTACTACGATCCACTGTATGCGTACCACACGCTTCATTTAATGAGGCATGAATTTCGAGCAATGTTTACCATGAATTTCTTCAATCTTAATGTAGGTACGCGCGTTGCTTTAATATGGAACCACTAACACTGGGCACCAACATGTTCGTTAGACTTCAGGCTACAAACTGAGAACAAGATCAGCTGTTTATGTTACACTGCACAGTAGCTAGAGGGTGTTGTGCATTATATTTGGGACAACATGGAGAATAATAAAAAAGGTGTAAACAATAACAATAGCAACAGAATGTCAAGTGGGATTTCCTCAGAATCTCACAATGACTACTTTGTGCATGTAACCGACGATTTATTAGCAAAAATTCCCTCATCAATAGAATCTTATCTAAAGAAATTACCAATAAATAATGAACAATCACTCTTCTTATATGATGTCGATGAATCCGAGATACAAGATATTATAAGGCATTAAAAAGGTCAAAATCACTAAACCTATATAATCAATCGGTTTATATTGTAACGACCTTGAATCCGCGTTCACGTGCAGACGGATGACTCACGGCCTCCCAGGCTTCGAGAAGCGACCTTGGCAACTCACGCACGCGATGCTTCACCATTTGCCAGACTAATCGAGGGTGTCTCGACGTTTCTAGAATGACTCACCCGGCGGATATAAATACGTGCAAAGCAAATAACAAGACAGTCCCGAATTCAGCTTTGAAGTATGCGGAAGCTGCCATATAAATAACGCGTAAATAAATCTAGCGAGATAAATCATTAATGTTTAAGTCACGAGAAAATAAATGAAGTGTATTTGTTGTTAGAAATAGTTCCTGATTAGTTTATAGATAATTTGTGTTCCGCCTTAATAGTCTTGTGTTTTGTAAATAGTAAAGATAAATTGTGGTAAATATATGCTTAAAACAAGAAGCGTATTACATTTGCTACACAAGGGAATTTATTCGCATGTAAAAGAAAAAGAAAATCATAAATACTTCACAACAGGGTGGTCCAGGAATTGTCTAGTCGTGTAGCAAACGTTTGCCAAGCTAGTTCCTAAGCAGGAATGGGGGGGGGGGGGTTGTCCGGAAGCGCCACTGGTTCGAGACGGTCCAAACCAGAAAACCTACAGGTGGCCGTGTAAGTCCCTAAACCCACTCAGCTGTTACATAAAAATAATAAATGACAGAAAACAACATAACTTTAAATTACCCAATTGTTTATTTTCACATACAATTCTGCACCATGCTTAAAAAAAAGAAGGCGACATAAATCTGCAATAAATAGTTGGTTCGTAAATGGAATAGATGTAATCTTAGGTTATGTAAAAATGTACAAGATTTTAAGTTAATAAAATTTAAAATCCAAAATACACTCTTAAGATCTTAGCTTGCCATTCCGTTCGAGTGCATGTAGCTCAACTGTAGTGACGGTAGTGAATAAACATTTACAGCGATAGCGGAATACGGGAGATCTTAATAAATCGTTTCCGAGCTCGAATTCTTAACCTACTCGCGATTCATCCGAAGTGGTACCATTTCGTGGTGTTAATACACTAAAAATTGTGTATATTTCAGCGCCGTATGTTAAATGCAAAGATTCAAACTCCCGGAAACCCTCGCGGTAGAAATCTGTTAAATTTCGGAACGTTGAGTTACTTACTTGAACGCAACTAGTTTTGGAAAGGCACTATTGCCAATTAACAAAAAGAAAATATAAAAGTACGTATAAGATGTACATAACTTATTCCACTCAAATATTCCTAAATAAGTGCACGTAGTGCGTCTAGAAGTTACATAGAATGTCGAACATAAAACTGTAAGGGATATCGCCAGCAAAAGGTATGACACGATGCATGAAATCTCATAACACTAGCACGATCCGTATTTCAGTCTAAACGATGGGACGCATAACCGCTAGTAGAGAGATACCTGGGGTTGTTCAGTAGTGCAGCGGCGTCGACGGAACAGCCATGCAGGGGTTTGCTCCACGGAGATGTCCTCCAGTTGCAAATAATTTCAGGTGCAACAGGTTCTTGCACCGGGGAGGGGGGGGACCTCGTAGTTGACACACTGGGGAGAAGCCTTGCGTTCAAAGGCTACCACTTGGATTGAGGGTGCCCAGACCGCGTGGGGGTCCTCCAGATGCACGACAAGCGATAATTGAGCTCCAAAAGGTCGTAGACGAAACAGGAGACTAACGTACTAATTAGGGGCTACGACAGAAGCCAGAGCTTAAGGGCATGAAAGAAAAAGCCAGAGCTGTTGGATGGCCTGTAAGTGGATTGCAGAAATACCTAATCATCCCAATATAACTGGCTTTATTTCAGCAATATAACTCAATATTTCCTAGGGCTGATCACCAAATTCACCGATAATTTCTGGAAATTACTTAATCCACAAAAGTGAAGTATCCCAAAATCACATGCAGCCCCAAAAAGGAAATAATCTCACCAAATCAGTCTCATAAAATGGCCGCCGGAAATCGTACTAACAATGTATTTTGAAAATTGTATTATAATCCCCTAGAATTTTCAAGGTTTTCCAAAATCATCCAAAAATGCAAAAGTGAGTATGCAACCAAATCTACACCTAGGAACTACAGGTCAATCTAACTACATCTAAATGTATTTAAGCAAAAATCATACATATCAATTCTTGACTGCACCTAAATGTAAAATTACACGTAACAAGCGGTGTATAATTTTTAATAGCCCAAAACCGTAAAACTAACAGTGGCGTCAGGTGTCGGGTTTTGTACCAAGGGCTATAAAAAAAATGATTAGACATACATTAAATAAACTAATCGATTAACGAGTACCGATAAACGACAGTCAGATAATAAATTCAAGTGTGTATTGTGGATGCCGGTGACGAGATCCCAGAGCGGCAAGATGGATGCTCAATTAAGCCAACTTTTCCAGCTGATGCAAGTTGGCCAAGAGAAGGCAGAAAAAGCGCAAGAAAAGGCAGAAAAAGCACAAGAGGATCTTAAGGAAGAATTGAAAGCCAGCCAAAGGCAGGCAGAAAAAGCGCAAGAATCGAAAGCCGCGCAAGAAAAAGCACAAGAGGATCTTAAGGAAGAATTGAAAGCCGGCCAAAAGCAGGCAGAAAAGGCGCAGGAAGTACTTAAGGAAGAGCTGAAAGCCGCGCCAGAGGATCTTAAAGATGAACTTAAGAAAGAACTGAAAGCGAGCCATGACGAGTTGGCAGAAGAGATCAGAGATATTCAGGAGGAAATGGAGAGAAAAGTAACCAGATTTCAAGGTGACGTACTGGAGCTGCAGAAACAAGTTACCAAGTTACTAAGTGGCCAAGGCCAACCAACTCCCTCTGAATCTGTTGGCTTCTCTCCTCCTCTTGCGGTAAATCAGTCTACCTTATCGCGAGTTGCTACCCCCCAGGTTGCTCCTTTCCAAGATACTGCCCCAGTAAGACCCGTAACATCCGGCTTGCATATGAAACTGCCCTCTTACGATGGAAAAACGCCATGGTCAACATACCTGAAGCAATTTGAAGCCGCAGCCGTCGCTAATGGTTGGGGAATGGCAGACCGCATTAATTCTGACGTTGCAAGGGGATGCTCTGAATGTTCTGCAAATGGTTTCAGAAAATCAGCAGAGGGACTTCCAGCAATTGGTGAATCGTCTGGAACGGCGTTATGGCAATGGTCATCTTCAGCATGTGCATTGTGCCCAGTTGAAGAACCGAATTCAGAAGTCGGGGGAGACTCTGCAAGAACTTGAGGCCGACGTTGCTCGATTGGTTCGGCTCGTGTATCCATCGGCGCCGGAGGACTTCCTGGAGCAGCTAGCCGTCCAAACATTCATAGATGGAATGAAAGACGCCGATACTCAGCAAGCGGTACGTCTGGGGCGCCATAAGACACTGGGAGAGGCCTTAGCCCATGCGTTGGAAGTCGAAGCGGCAAGGAGTGCCTCCAGAGGACATGACCGAATCCGCGGTGTCGCCACGACAGAAATGGCGCCGGAATCCATGGAGGACATGGTGCGACGACTCATAAAGCAGGAGACGAGGGAGAAGGGGCCCCGTTGCTGGAGCTGCGGAAAGATGGGTCATCTTAGAGCTCGCTGTCCGAAGAAAAGAGCCCGGGCGTCTGACGAGCCGTCGGAAAACTAATAAGGGTCGACAAGAAGAGGCGAGAGTCGACTCGTGATTGCCATGCCCCAGAGATTTCCGTCATGAATAAGTGTGGGTTCACTTTAGACCTGGGACGCGGCGTGTTGCACGTGGGTGGGGAAGAGCTTTCCCTACACCCAAGAGAAGAGATCGCAGTACGAGTGGTATTGGCGGAAGATGTTACTCTGCGGGACGAACCGAGAGAGTCGTGGATGCATACCTGGATGGCGATCTCCGTTGCAACGTAGTGCGAATGATTGAACCCGATTATGACAAGGAGCTCACTCATGGTGTCCTGGTTAGGAAGACGTTGGTAAAAACTGGACTTAAGGTCCCAGTAGGGATGATGAACGTCAACAGGAAACCAGCAACCGTCAGGAGAAACACAATCGTGGGAAGGTGCACACCGGTCTCCGCTGTTGTCAGAACGATTACTAGTGACAGCGGCGGCAAGGCCAAGGGCTGCCCAAAGGCATTAATTAAGACTGTGATGTCTACTTGCAAGGGCGTGAGCCAACAAGAACAGAAAAAGATCGAAGATCTGGTGGCCCGGTACCAAGACATCTTCGAGTGATGAGGTCATCCCAGCCGTAACGACGTAGTTAAACATAAAATCAATACTGGGGATGCTCAACCGATACGCCAACATCTAAAAAGGTTGCCCCTCGCCAAACGGGAAGAAGCTGAAAAGATTGTCCAGGGCATACGAAACCAAGGGTTCATCGAACCGTCCAGCAGCCCGCGGGCCTCCCCTGTGGTTCTTGCCAAGAAGAAGGATGGCTCAAAGAGGTTCTGTATTGACTACCGGCAGCTGAATCATGTGACCAAGAAAGACAGATACCCTCTGCCACGAATCGATTATACCCTGGACACGCTCTCCGGTTCTCAATGGTTCTCGAAGCTAGACTTGAAGAGCGGTTATTGGCAAGTCGGAATGGAAACTGCGGACAGGGAGAAGACTGCATTTACTATCGGAACTGGGCTTTGGCAGTTCTCCGTCATGCCGTTCGGTTTGTGCAATGCCGCCGCCACGTTTGAGAGGCTGATGGCCACCGTCCTGAAGGGCCTATCTTGGCAGACCTGCCTGATATACTTGGACATAGTGGTGGGTAGATCCTTCAACGAGCATCTGAAAAACCTGGAGGAAGTGTTCGGTAGACTGCCAGGTGCCAACCTGCGATTAAGTCCAAAGAAGTGCCACATCTTACAGAAGGAGGTACAGTACTTGGGGCACGTCGTATCCCGCCAGGGAGTAGCAGTAGATCCGAGTAAGGTGAAGGCAGTGCAGGATTGGCCTATCCCGAAGGATAAGCATGAACTGCGGAGCTTCCTGGGCCTCTCTACTTACTACCGACGGTTTGTGCTGGGCTTTTCAAACATTGGAAAACCGTTAACCCGTCTAACGGAAGAGGGACGACAGTTCAAATGGAGTGTTGAGTGCGCGGAGGCCTTCGAGACGCTAAGACTGCCTTAACCAGTTCACCTGTGCTTTGCTATCCACGTCAGGAAGGCGTTTATCCTCATACTGACGGTAGCAATGTCGGAATAGGTGGTGTTCTGTCCCAGGTCCAAGAGGGACAAGAGAAAGTTCTGGAATATTTCAGCACGGTCCTGTACAAGCCAGAGCAGAATTATTGCGTAACCAGGAGGGAGCTTCTGGCAGTCGTCAAGTCCGTGGAGCATTTTTATAAATATCTGTATGGCAGAAGATTCTTGCTGAGGACCGACCATGCTGCTCTAAGATGGCTACTGCAGTTCAAGAACCCTGAAGGACAGGTGGCTAGGTGGATCGAGCGCCTACAAGAGTACGACTTTGAAATCAATCATCGACCATAATAAATTGAAACACGCCAACACTATACTTTTATATAAATCGGGTGAAATTGATGATGGATCAAGTTATAGACCTATTGCACTTCTCCCCATTTTGGCCAAAATTATAGTAAAGATAGTTGCAGTTCGAATTTCAAAATTTCTTTGAAACGAATCACATTTTTACAAACAGACAGTTTGTGTTTAGAAAAGGAAGGGACATGACGGGAGCCGTGCTGAATCTTATTAACTATATAACAGAATCATTAGAAAATTAAAATATCCTTCTTTGCACTTTTTCTCGATTTAAACAGGGCGCTTGAAAATGTCTCAAAAAGCATTTTACTCGATAAACTGTAGTATTATGGTTGCAGGGGAGTAACTCTAAAACTAATGTCATCCTACTTATCTGATAAATCTCCATGTGTATTTTGTAAAGGTCAGTCTTCAATTCAACATGGCATCCCACAAGGAAATGTATTGGGACCTTTGTTATTTTTAATCTACGTTAACACATTGCCACGCCATTCCAGTTTTACAAATTTATTTGCAGACGATACGACCTTTGCAAACCACATAGAAGATGAAACTCTTGCCAATCAATTAGAGGTAAACATTATTAACCGAGCCTCCGTTTGGTTCAAGGCAAATAAGCTCTGTTTAAATCAAAATAAAACTACTACTTTTCTATTTTCAAATAAACAAAATATCTTAGAAATCGTAACATTTTTAGGCCTTACCTTGCATAGCAGACTAACTTGACAAGCACATGTTGACTATCTTTCAATTAAGTTATCAAGAACCATTTATATAACATAGACAAATATAGACAAATAAAAAATCGAGTATCTAAGTTTTGTTGCGGGGCACAAATTGTCGTTACGTGCTCCGGCCGTACTTGCTTATGCAAGGTTCTGTATGTTGCCGTCATGGTGTTGTGAGCATCCTTCCCCCGAGGCACCTTTCTGATCACAAACTTCCCGCATTTCGCCATTCCTGGCTGCCGATGTTCATTTTAACCACATGCCTCAGCGTCCCTCCATCTGGACATCAACACCAAGCTCGTCGCTTAACCACCAGGTATTGTTGAATTAGTTTGACTGTAGTCTTACGTTAGAATATAGAGTGTAGGGTCTCCTTTCACAGTGCGCGGAGTGATGCCATAACTGTAATCAAACACTGTAATTTTTTATTGGGTATTTGCGTTTTAAATTTTAGCACGTTGTGAAACGATAAAAAAGCTGACCTGCGGTTAATTAATTAAAATAATCAATGGTAGAAAAAAATCGCAGATTAACCCCCTTAAAGTTCGTACTACACGGAAGCTCTAAAAAATCTTCACTTACCGCGATGGCCGAGCTAACTCAAATTCGGCGATATGGTCGTGGGTTTAAACTACCAGCTGTGTACCCTGCAAAGTCTTCAAAAGAAAGGATATGGGCGCCAGAAATCAGATGATTTCGAATAATTTAAATAAACTACAAATGACTAGCGTTTATTTAATAACTGCTGAATAATCTGTAGTTGCGACACGCACCAAGAAACCCCTTTTTGGGTTATTCAATTAATTGTAACCACAAATAAATCGAGTGGTATGCATACCGCTGTCATTTAAAGAACCTTTCTGTTCAGGCTATTGAAAACAAAAAGCGTGAATGCTCCATTTACAAAGGTTCAATTACACACATAAATTGTAGTTTTAAATATTAATCGTAATTAAATATAAGCATTAAGCTTCAAGTATTAAAATAGATTGACTGTATGAGATTAAACTTTATATGTTAATAACAACGGAAAGTACAAATTTAAACTGCCCGAATCTGCTTGAAAGCAGAAAGACCGTCCACTTCGAAAGTAGTATGATATAACACCAAGAATCACTAACCTCCGATGCCCAAGGCTGCTGTTAACCAAAGGCTGGCCAGGAGTTGCTACATCCGGGGGAGAAAGCGCCGGGGATGCGTCCGTAATTGCAGAAAAGCCATTCACAAGCCGCAGGAGCTAAGTAGGACGTTAGCAGGTGTTGAAAATTAAATCGGACGGCAACCTTACCTTTAAGATTAAATTCTCGGGTAAAACTGTCGATTAAGAGCTAAATAAATGCAATTAATAGGAGAACAACAAACAGAAAAACGCCATCGTACCTGATTATAGTCAGCCCTTCAAAATTAATCGTCATGGCGTAATAAAGCATGAACGGGACCTTTTTAGAAGCAAGTTACTTCGCCAAGGTGCAGGAAAAGAATCCTCGCGCATTCGGCCAACTAACAAAGACGGCTGAACACTGCGACCTCGCGATAAGCCAGCGAATGTTTTTGGGGCTTTCCAGAATCGGTACGAAAAGAGTGCACTGGTAAATTGAAATATTTCGAAACACAATTGATTATTATGCGAAGACAATATACAGGCTGGTCCTGAAATAATTGGTATGTGGAGAAAACATTCGAGTGAAGCCGAAAAATGGTTTCAGTTGTAACGCGCCTTCAACACTGATTCGCTGCATCTAACATATTCTAATACGTTCATTGTTTATCACGTTTGCTTGTTACTTTAATTTAAGAAATTACTACATGAGATTTTGAAGCCGCGTGGCGCAGTTGGGTAAGCGCCAGGCTTGCATTAAGCAAGTCCTCGGTTCGAATCCCGCAGGGGCGGAATGTTTCCGCAGCCTTGGCGATTGGAATCGGGCTCGGTGAGACCATTCAGTTAGGCACCAAATTAACTGTGCTCTACTCAGAACCACAGACCTAAGAGAGACCATCATACAATGGTTGCTGTGCAAGCACTAAAGACACGCTCCAACTCTGTATCCCAAATCCGGGGCAAGTTGAACATTCTACCGCCAGATGCCAGCGCATAAAACACCAGCCTCTACACCACAAGGTAAATGAGGTTACAGATTATGCACACATATACTACATGAGATTTTAATCAATTGACAGATATTCAAAGTTATCATTGTTTCTTTATGACTTGTGCATGCGTCCTGTGTTGAATTTATGTATTATCTCAGTCGGAGACAGGAATTGCTCAAACTCAAATATATAAGGTAAGGAAAACACCAGATATATATATATATATATATCAATGGTATAATGTTTTTAGTTAGATACTACAAATTATGAATTGTACATTATGAAAATAACAAATTCTTCTAGAGGGCTGTGTTTCTTTTCCCCTTGGTAAACTGCAACCTACCTAGCAGGTCTGCATGGAAGACGATTGCGCCAAGTATAGATTTTGGCCCTGTTGGACGAATGCCCTCACAGCAAGACCTTGGAGGTTAGCCGCTTGTTTACATTTGTCGGGTTGTGAATATGTGCACGAATTAAAGAGATCTAACCGATACCTGACTTGTGGTAGTGCTTGAAAAAAAAAACAGCGTCTTGCTCCTAGAGCAGCGGTCGGCAACCCGCGGCCCGCAGCCCTCCGTCTTGCGGCCCGCGACTGTTTTGTAAATGAAAGTCTTATATACCTACCTAAAATTTAAATAATTGCGTCATGCGCGCACAAAATTCAAGCGAGCCTGCATTTAATAAGTATGTAATATCACAGACACAGAGTGGGTGCGTTCAGCCGGCATAGCGCTGAGGTAGCGATTGCGTTGAACGCTTCCTTGACCGACAGCGCTTCGGTTTCGCTTCGGCAGCCGTCGTTATTTTTGGGAGCGAATTTATTTTCGCTCCATTTCCGCTTGACCACTTAGCAGAAGATGGTGTTTGGGTTTACTTCTAATTATAAGCTAGAAAGGCGTGAATTTTTTAAAAGCATGGATTCTGAAACGACCCTGCTGCAGTTTAATGTTAAGAAATTAACATGACTATTTTCTCAAAATCAGTAGTTCCTTGAAATTATTGAAACAAATAGCCACTGAAATGTGATACAAAAGTAGTAATTAAAAAAAAATCTCAGTTACAGAAAAAATAAACATGCTTCTCGTCTCACAGATGAGCATTGGAGAGCTATTCTTCGAATTTCAACTACAAACATGAAAGCTAACATACAACAAATAGCCACTAAAATACACCCTCCAAAGTCACACTAAATTTTTTATAAGTACAGTTATTATATGTAGGTAGATATACTTTGTACATAGTTCTCGTATTTTTATTATTTTTCCTAATTTTTTTGTCATTGTTCCTGCGTATTAATAAAATTGAAATACAATGTTTTCGCATTTTTAATATCACTCCGATATACATAGTATACCTATTATCAAAATTATGAATAAGTGCGGCCCGCCTTCACTTCATTTTGCCACTATGTGGCCCTTGCCTGCCAAAAGGTTGCCGACCGCTGTCCTAGAGTGTTGGCTCCGCAGCTTGATTGTCCGAGTCGCATTCGCATACTCCGTACTCGGTCTCAAAGGCGGGCTCGATTTTCAGGCTTCTAATTAACGGTTTCCAACGTCCAGGGCGTATCCGCCCTCCACGTAAGTTTAATGAATGCTGGTATAGGGTTCGAGCCGCATTTATGCGGAACGTGCAAAAGGTTTTCTATAGACAACATTTATTAATACATTTTGAACACTCTGGCGGCGTGGGGTCCAGACTGTTAAAGGAAAATGCAAATTAGAATGGGTGCTGGTGAAGACGATAGGAGACAGATTAATGCTATCACATTCTATCATCTAGATCAGGCTCTGTCAAAAATGCCAGGAGACAGATTAACGCTATCACATTCTAACATCAGGAGAAGATATAAGAACGGAAAGCCTAAAGACTCAAGTTGGAACTGGACAGGATAGGTAGAGCGGTGGACTCAAGTGACGTTAACTGGTCGCGGAGCTTCTTATTTACCCTTCTGGCGGCTTTATCACTACAGCGAGGCTGGGGAACATTGAGTAGGAAACGACACCGTCGTTTCTTCAGCGCGATTTTGCGCATAACGGATACCTTCGCGTTATCGGAAAACCGAGCGCCAAATAGATGCAACTCTCGACTAGGCGATGTATTAAATTTAATACATTTTGTGTATAATTAAAGTTTGATGCAGGAGCTAGCGTTACAGCTGAACCCAAAAAACATGTTTTTGTTCATTGGTCTGTCTGTCAGTTATTAGAACAATTTGTTAAGCCTAGTTATTTCCGCCCTTTTTAGCCCTTTTCCGATTTATTTAAGCCCAAATTTGGTAATGTTATCAAACCCTCACTCTGTCAGATACTTATTTCCGCGCAGGTCGTGTATCAACACTGCAGTTCAGTCATATTCGCCGAATTTCATTTATAAATTTACCCTTTGTTCCGTACTGCCAACAATACAGTTTTAGTTTCTCAATTTCCTAGTATTCATTCTTGTTCTGATACACACGAGCTCCTTGGAATCAGCTTTCGATTATTCTGGAACTTTTCTT
Organism: Agriotes lineatus; assembly: GCA_940337035.1. Classification (NCBI taxonomy): domain Eukaryota; kingdom Metazoa; phylum Arthropoda; class Insecta; order Coleoptera; family Elateridae; genus Agriotes; species Agriotes lineatus. Next base: position 20,366 of record CALNHX010010957.1, read on the forward strand.
GTTCTTTGTTCTTTCTGCAGCGGTTGCAGTGATGTGGTCCGTTATCGCTTTCTGTTATTGTTCTCATGGCGACAAGTAGGCGCCTTGAATGGCTCGGGGCTTCCCCGAGTTATTTAGTCATATTGCGTTTGGTGGTGCAATTATGCAATGGAGGATTTGGCCTGTCATTGTAGGAGTGAGATGCATTTCCGAACGCGGGACCATCTTCAAACTGCCCGCGATCTTCTAAGTTAATTAATGTCCCGGCTTTGGTTGACAAAAGACATGAGTGTCGACACGTCCCCCTTGTCGCATCGCTTTGCGATCAGGGGAGCTTTGTAATTCCGCTCTTCGAATTAATTGTGTGTGTTCCGCCAATTGTTGGTGCCTTCTGAAGGAATGGAACTGTCTCGTTTACGCAGAAATCCTTGGGGCGTGTTATGAAAATTCTGTTGAGGGGTGCAAGTGAAGTAACTCGGTTTAGTGCAGTCAAGAGTTCTTATCGTGGGGTTGCGAAACTGCAAAATTATCACTTTCGCGGATTATAACGAACTCTTCATAGAACCAACGCTATCTTGCCAAGACATCCTGTTGAATCTCTCACGTTAAGGGATTTATCCCGTATGCCTGTATTGGAAGTGTCGTTGCAACGTCTGTACACCCTCAGAGGGATTATAATTTATCTTGCCAACCCTGATTATCGCCAACATTCATCGAGGCTTTGTTCCGCATCCCGTCAACCCTTGTGATTTTGCCGTCGTTCCGTTTCTTCACGCAGAGCTCATTTTAATAAATATCAGTTATTTTCAAATCATCAATCTGGGTTTCGTTCAAATCACAGTTGCGTCTCTGCCTTATTAAAAGTGACTGATGATATATTTCAAGTTACCGATGAAGGCAAGTTAACAGCTCTAGTTCTACTTGATTTTTCCAAGGCCTTTGATACAATCAATCACCGCGTACTGTTGGCTGTTCTGCAGCATTTTGGTTTTGATAATGTAGCATTAAATTTTATTCAGGATTATCTGTGCAGCAGACAGCAGTGCGTGGTGTTGGCAAATGATAAGTCTGAGCTTCAAACTCTTAAACATGGGGTTCCTCAGGGATCGGTTTTGGGCCCATTACTCTATATAATTTATTCTTCCAATCTATGTAAAATTTTAAAACACTGCGTATATCATCAGTATGCTGACGATACGCAGCTGTATTATTCGTTTAAACCTGAGGACGCTGTTGTTGCTTGTAGCCGTATTAATGAAGATTTAAACAATTTAGTTCAATTAGCTGCTTTACATTCGCTTACCATTAATCCTTTGAAATCTAATGTTATACTTTTTGGTGGTAAAAACACTAGAATTTCCCAATTACCTCATATTCATATTGCTGTTAATGTCACAATTCCTTGCACTGATACGGCTCGCAATTTAGGTGTAACCCTAGATTATCAGCTCAGATTCCGGGAGCACATTAATAAATATACTCGTATAGCTTATGGAAACCTTAAACTGCTTTATAATCATAGACAAAGTTTAAACAAAAACGTTAAAGTGCTTTTATGTGACTCATTGGTGTTATCACAGTTTAATTATTGCGATATCGTGTATGGTCCTTGTATTGATAAATCGACTAGCAAAAGAGTTCAAATTGTCCAAAACTCCTGTTTGCGACTTATCCATGGTATTAGACGTCGAGAACATATCTCTCACAAAATTAAAGAGACCAAATGGCTTAGTATGGAAAAAAGGCGTCTATTACATTGTCTCGTATTTTATCATAAAATAATTATCAATAAATCTCCTCCTTACCTGTACAATAAAATAAAATTTCGTACTGACATTCATAATTTAAATTTGAGACATAGAGGTCTTATAGATTTTCCATCACATCGGACTCAATTGTATAAACGTTCATTCTCCTATAATATTGCTAAACTTTATAATAATATCCCTTTTACTTTTAAAACATGTGCTCTACCTATTTTTAAACTTCGACTAAAGGGTTGGTTATTTGAGGACACTGATTAGACTAGAATTATTAATTTATATATCATTTTATTTAACATTATTCTAAGGCATATTTTTATTATTTGTACAGGGACGGCCATAATCAAGTACCCGATTTAGAGTAGCGGCCGTGTACAATGCAAGAAAATAAAAAGCAAAAAATATGGGTAGGACATTTATTTGTATTTAAAGTTTAAGCCTAAACTCAATTAAAGATGATGTCAGTCAAATGACCGCCTCTAACTGCGATGCATATCTGAGCTCTTTTTACGGCATGTTCCATAACTCGAGTCAAGTCATTTGACGTTAGATCCTCTATTTCTTGACGGATATTATGTTTCAGCTGCTGTAGCGTCTGAGGGTTATTGGCGTATACCTTTCCTTTGAGATAGCCCCATAAGAACAAACCAGGAACCGAAAGATCTGGCCATCTCGAAGGCCACGCTAAGTCGCCAAATCGAGAAATTAATCGCGCAGGAAACATGTTGCGCAATATGACCATTGTCTCTCTCGATGTGTGCGCAGTCGCACCGTCCTGTTGCAACCACATAGCCTCCAGTCCTGGGACTTCCAACTGAGGTGACAAAAAGTTATTCAGCATTGCTCTCCGTTGACCGTAACAGCAGTGCCTTCATCGTCCTCAAAGAAATATGGACCAATTACACCTTGGGCAAAGACGCCGCACCAAACAGTGACTCGTGAAGGGTGTAGTAGTCTTTCCTGAAGAATACGAGGGTTTTCTGTACCCCAGTAGCGGTAATTCTGCTTATTTACAAATCCACTTAAGTGAAAATGAGCTTCGTCGGTCATAATCAGTTTATGTGGAAAATCGCCAATATTATCGTTAAGGTTTAGGAGACTGTGACAGTATTGCAGGCGTTGTTGATGGTCTCTGGGAAGAAGCTGCTGTGCCACCTGGATTTTGTATGGAAATGCGTGCAAATCTAACTTCAAAATTCGCCTTAAGGACGTCCGAGACATGCCCAATTGTGTGGCGCGTCTTTCTGTCGACGTTCTTGGATCTTCTGCAATGCTTTCTCTTCCACGCCGGATATTTTCAATTGAGCGTCCTGTTCGTGGTCGTTCAATATGCTTTGCATCAGCCGTTGTCCCATTACGCCGAAATTGTTGACATAAACGGCGTATTGTCTTTCCAGTTGGAGCAGGACGGTGAGGATAATTTCGGCGAAAATTTCGCTGTGTTGAAATAACCGATTCATTGTTTTTAATAAATAAAATTACTATTTCTGCACGTTCCTCTAGTGTGTATCGATTCATAATAAAACTTGAATATGTGCACTGGAGAAATGTCAAAAGTAAACTAACAAAAGCTGTCAGATAAAACAATTACGAACGCTTCAAATCGGGTACTTGATTATGGCCGTCCCTGTATTTGTAATTCTTCGTGGGTGACTGGGTATTGCAGGTATTGCGCATTGCAGCTATATTGTATGGTTGGCTAGTTTCGTTTTTTTTTTTTAAATTTTGAAATTTGTATTATGTTGTTATTTTTGGTTCATATGCTTGGTGATTTGTCATTGTTTTTCATTTGTTCATTTTTTGATTTTTTTTCTTACTGCGGTGGTAAGGAAGAGCAGGGATCCCCCTAGTAGGGTTCATCTGATTGCCATCGCTTTTCCATTCTATTCTATTAGTTAATGTCAATACAAAAAAAAAAAAAAATGTAAATTAGTTTGGAAATAAACACTATTATTATTATTATTATTATTATTATATCAAGGCAGGTTGTTTGAAAGGCGATTACATACAGTGCTGCACGTCAAATATGCAGTCAGCTGAGTTTCTTCAGGTAACAAGTTAATATAAATTAGTTTTTATAGTGTATTATGTACAGTAGACGTTTCGCCAAGTGTTGAACAATTCAGCACGTTTGTTGTTAACCATGTTATTTGCTGTTTACTAAATTTATTGAATTGCTGTCGTATTTCTTTGTTTGTGTAACGTAACCTGTGGCCGTTTCGCTCTTGAGCCACAGTAATGTATTTGCAGTCAAGTTTACCCTTTGTATTTGAGTTAATGTGTTGCGAAATCTAACTTAACTAATCTATTTGATTATTTTTAAATCTAACTAGTCAATTTCATGTTCATTGTCAAGTACTGATGTTTTTCATTTGTGTTTATGATAATTGCCTGTGTTGTGTGTACTTTTCAGTTATAAAAGGCGTTCAAGCAGCTGCATCAATGAGTTATTTTTGTAAGGTAAGTCAGTGCTGTAGGTGACTCGCCAACCAAACTCTGCCAAGCTGATAGTAGAAAGGTACTAGTTCCACATTCCAGTGAGCTCACCTATTGTTAAGGATGTTGATATTTTCCCGATCTATAACCTATTTGATTATTTTTAAATCTAACTAGTCAATTTCATGTTCATTGTCAAGTACTGATATTTTTCATTTGTGTTTATAATTGCTTGCGTTATATGTGTACTTTCCAGTTATGAAAGAGTTCAAGCAGCTGCATCGATGAGTTATTTTTGTAAGGTACGTCAGTGCTGTAGGTGACTAGCCAACCAAACTCTGCCAAGCTGATAGTAGAAAGGCGGGCCTACTAGTTCCACATTCCAGTGAGCTCACCTATTGTTAAGGATGTTGATGTTTTCCCGATCTATAACCTATTTGATTATTTTTAAATCTAACTAGTCAATTTCATGTTCATTGTCAAGTACTGACGTTTTTCATTTGTGTTTATGATAATGGCCTGCGTACAGTGTACTTTCCAGTTATAAAAGGAGTTCAAGCAGCTGCATCAATGAGTTATTTTTGTAAGGTAAGTCAGTGCTGCATGTGACTCGCCAACCAAACTCTGCCAAGCTGATAGTAGAAAGGCGGGCCTACTAGTTCCACATTCGAGTGAGCTCACCTATTGTTACGGATGTTGATGTTTTCCCGATCTATAACCTATTTGATTATTTTTAAATCTAACTAATCAATTTCATGTTCATTATCAAGTACTGATGTTTTTCATTTGTGTTTATGATAATTGCCTGCCTCCAGTTATAAAAGGAGTTCAAGCAGCTGCATCAATGAGTTATTTTTGTAAGGTAAGTCAGTGCTGCATGTGACTCGCCAAAAAAACTCTGCCAAGCTGATAGTGGAAAGGCGGGCCTACTAGTTCCACATTCGAGTGAGCTCACCTATTGTTAAGGATGTTGATGTTTTCCCGATCTATAACCTATTTGATTATCTTTAAATCTAACCAGTCAATTTCATGTTCATTGTCAAGTACTGATGTTTTTCATTTGTGTTTATGATAATTGCCTGCGTTGTGTGTACTTTCCAGTTATAAAAGGAGTTCAAGCAGCTGCATCATTGAGTTATTTTTGTAAGGTAACTCAGTGCTGTACGTGACTCGCCAACCAAACTCTGCCAAGCTGATAGCGGAAAGGCGGGCCTACTAGCTCCACATTCGAGTGAGCTCACATATTGTTAAGGATGTTGATGTTTTCCTGATCTATGTCGAATGTGGTGGCACATCAATTTTAGCATCATTTACCCTTTTGTGCCGAAGCACAGCCCTAACTTTCAGGTAATATACAACCACGACCTTCTTCGATGAGCATCTTGTTACAGTACATCTCGTAACGGGGTTGGGGCTGCGTATGCAGTTAAATTCCTGATTATGTCGTAAACACGTTTTGTGGGTAACAGATCTGGCTCTCAAGCGTATGATTTTGTTTTGCACACTTGAGGGGCTGGTTGTTATGTTGTTAATACGTTTTTGTGCTGTAACACAGTCTGTGTGTGTGTGTGTGTGTGTCTGTCAGAATATCTCAAAAACGAAAAGAGGTATGACGTTGAAACTTCATATTGCAATGTACCACGTTGGGCGACTATATAATTTATGCAGTAGCTCCAATTTGAGCTAGCCCTTAATTAATTTATTTTTCAAATCAATTGTGTTAAATTTTACTTTTAACTAATTATTTCAATTGAGTACTCTTATCAGGGTGGTTTGCCAATCTAGTTATCTATTAGTTGAAGTTTAAATTCTATATAAATCCTTGACTACTGAATGACATTAACTGTCAACTTGACTTCTACATTTAATCAAACCAAGTATTGACAATTATCCTTTACATTGACACATCTATTAATCAATTCACCAAGGTAAATACTGTATTACGTTTATTTTCACTCTTTCTTTTATTGTTTATTATTCAAATGCTTTTATATGAATTATTAACACAAACCTTAAAACTTCTCCAGCTTTCACTGCAAATATCCAAATACCAACAGCTCCCAACGTCCACAGCTCCCGATGTTCACAGTCCGCAACGCCTACCGCTGAATCCTCCAATATTCACAACTATGATGGTCCGTCAACCTTTACACCGCATCTAACCTGTCAATAACTCCTATTGTTCGTAGAATCCAGTCCTGCTCCCTTTATCAATGTCACCATCACTCCAATCCATTCCTGGTAAGTTTCAGTATTATAGATGATCCCAATCTAACCTTCTTTATTCCTCAGATAGTACTCTGCATCCAGCAACACCCACATAACCGTCCAAATCAAGCAGCTAATTCCGACAACTTCCTTTTAAATGTTTGACCCGTCTTCCATGCAACCAACGTCACCAATGAATCCTAATTTTATCTTGAATGTATCAATAAATCCAAATCCCTTCAAATAATGTAATCTTCTGTGTTATTTATTTCCAATTCACTGTATTGCACAATATTTTCACCGATTGTATGGTTTTATTAGTTCCAGGTTATATTTTCATATTTTCACCACGTAGATTTGTTAATAGCTGCTTTTTTTTGTATTTTACCAAACAATTATACAAAATATGGCATAATTTCAAACATTTTTCTTGCCTTCTTAAAAAATTTAATGTCCTATTATTACATGCTACAATTCTTTATTATTATCACAAGCGCATTTTTCAATTGTAACCTTGGCTTGAAATTTTATTAAAATTGAACTCAACCATCAAAATTGAATACTCAATTTCTATTTACTTATCAAATTACCTTACTCATTGTCTCAATTAATTTTCATTATTCATTTTGAAATTAACACCCAATCTTATCTAAACACCTCAAATTTTGATTGTAATAATCTTCCAAATTTATCAATTTTATATTTTTATTTTGCAACTACCCTTAGTGTATCACAACAATATATAAGTTTTGTGTACTATATAGATGAGACAGCAAGCTTTTAAAGAAAATCGCATTACCGGAAGTAGGTGTTTACTCTTATGATTTTTCAGTTTTTTTAGATTTTTTCAAAAACGACTAATAATTTTTTTTTAAACTTTACATTTTTAATGCGTATTGATGTGAGATAGGTGATTTTCCAGTTCAATACCTGTAAAATGGGTTTCTTTTGTTTTTTTAAATTTTATTAACTTCTATTTTAAATAGAACATCCAGTATATTATTACGTTTTTGCTTAAAATTTTAGAGAAAATTGGTCTCTTCAACTTAAACTATTTTTGCAAATTTTTGACAAATACTTAAAAATTAAAACTCAAATTTTTGACTAATTATAAGTTCACTGTAAAAGGAAGTTGTCTGCGCGTATCACACCAGATTTTTTAGTGATGCTTTAATAAGTATAGATACTCCTGCTTTGGCTCGTTGTGATTTATCTATTCCTGAGCATAAATGATGTTGGTACCCTGGGAGATTCTATAGTATGAAGTCTAAATATTTTTTTGAAATTAAACGTTCATTATTAATTAATAGCAGTTTGAACTAAATATTATAACAATTTAAAATAAGTGCATAAAACAACTGTGATATAATTACATAATTCATTTATTATATCAGTCACATTTACATAATAATTCGCGTAGTTACAGTAAAAAACGATCGTCATAAAATATGTATATTACATTAAAAATGTAAAAATCTGTAAAAAGCAAGATACTTAGAATGACATAAACACATTCAAAATATCTTGTAAGGCGTCGTCGTCTTAGTTTTATTTTAGCTTCGTAATTTAATAATATTCCAAAATAAATAACACACATCACAATATAAAATTACCAATTATATCTAAAAATAAATATTAGTCTCTTAACTAAGGCATACCAACACAAACCAATTCTCAGGTGTACAAATAAAACTATCAATATCGAAATACTGAATTACATTATTAAAGCATTAAGGTTTTTCTATATTCTGCATTACCATAATCAAAGCGCGAACGATAAATTGTGGTTATTTTTTAGACAAATACAGTAATACAAAATATAAAATTGTAAAATTACATTGTAAATATAAAATTTGTACAAGTCTATATACAACAATGAAAATTGGATTTTCTTTTAAACATTTAACAACAATTTGTGTGTTTAATCATACTCACACTGAGCAATGTGTCATTTATCGATGCATTTAAGTATCAAAACAATAAGTGAGTAAACCAATCGTGTTATTAAATATTTAAGTAGAAATCATTTCAACTCGATTTACAATATCATTCAATTCCTCTCATTCTATGGCATTAAAATGGTCTTACATTATACAAAAACTGGGCAAGAATGCTACACGTATTTGAATTAATTTTATTTGTACAAATTTGCGAATCCCTTGGATTTCATCATATAAAAACGAATATTGAATGCGAACACGACAACCATTAAATTGTTTTTCCTCACATATCATTAAAAAATAATGTCTTTTACTTTTATTACGTATTATTCGCTATGGAATATTTGGTTAATTATAGTTTAAACAACACTGATAAGAAATTACTGCTATTTGAGATCAAGCTTACCTAATAAATGACGGCACGTATTTGTACAAATAAAATTATTATATTTGAGCCTCTTTCTCGACAATGAATAAAATAGTAATAAAAACAATATTATTAATCAAAAGTCAGACTTATTTTGTTTTAAACGGGCAATAAATAAACAGTAACGACAAAAATAATCACCTAGTTACTATTGCGTTACTTTATTCCCACTTAAATATAATTTTCATTTAGATTGTAAATCTTAAGTACTCGAATTACACTTATATAAATTTAATAAAAATAATCTCTGAACAGTACCTAAGGGAAACGGAATACGTTGCTTTATTTTACAAATATAGTTAACTATTCATTTTTTCATTAAAAATGTCAATAGCTGCCTTTTTTGTACAATTCAGTAAAACACCATGTTGCAAAGTGGAGCTGTCATATTTTATTGCACTTAAGATCTACGACCTAAACATTGGCTTTAACCATTTTGTTACACCGGCGCAGTAATAGGAATACGTATCAAGTATGGCATAAAATCGTAGGCCTCGCTAATAATTTGTACCAAAATTTACACTTAGTTCTGCAAATAGTCATGTCACTCACTGTTCATCACAAAGCACTACACTGAGATTCATAAATAATTTAGTAATATCAAAAACATGTTCCAGCGGCAGATCCGAGCTTTCTACGTCTGTCTGAACCGAAGCTTCAATAAAATTTCAATAAACTATTCAGTAAAGCCACGCACGTGTCCATGTCTTAATCACAGTCTAAAATAAAACGGTAAATGCGGAAATTAAAATTCCCGTCACGTTTCTACTTGAAGGGTCAACGTAAATATAAAACGTCGCGTAAAATTAAAATCAGACTTCGCTACGAACTTAACACTCAAATTCATTCGCTGTAATGGCATTAAGCGTAAGCATTAGGCCCTCTAGGTTGGCCATTTCTTGGTTCAGTTCTTCGGTAGAATGTGACGGCTGAAGTGGCTGGACTTCCTCAACGGTGTGAGGCGGAGGGTTTGAGGCACTGATGCGAGATGGAGGCGTCCCCATCGAGGTGCTGCCACCCATGGGGGTCTTTTTGTATGGCGACGAAGTAGGCCGTATAGTGACTTGTGGCTGTGATGATACTGCAAGCCAAGATTGTGATTATTATTGAAATCTACATTCCATAGGGCAAAGGTTGTTATTGTGTAATATTTAGTTTATTAATTAGTAATTTGTGAGCCTGGAATTACGTATTTGATTATTTAGCAGGACTTATTATAATCGCAAGTTTGAAACGATTCAATAGTATCCATATCATCGATTTCCATTTTTATTTATGTAGTATGTCCCCAGATTGAGTTTACAAGAGGGAATTAAAATTCCTGCTTGGTTTGAAACTACCATTTTAATTATTAAAACTTTTATTTATTCATACAGGGTGATTAAAAAAGTAAAAAGTTAAAATTTGATATGTATAATGTTGTTGAAAAGTTTAGAAAAAAATTTCCAACTGTTGATGTATCTCGAATGGATGTCTACAAACTTGTATTAAAATTTTTAAAAACTGGTTCTGCGAACAATTTGAAGCAGGTTAAAAAAGTACATAATGAAGAAGATGCTGCTATTTTTACTTCCTTTTACTATAAAGGAAGTATTGGATTCACCCTAAAAATTTGAAATTGAGTTTTCAACGGATCTTCAAGTTTTAGAGTCCCCTGATCCCAAAAAACATTTTTTTTTCATTGGTCTGTCTGTGTGTCTGTCTGTCTGTGTGTGTGTCTGTGAACAGAATATCTCAAAAACGAAAAGAGGTATGGCGTTGAAACTTCATATATAGGGTTGTGCCTTTGACCGGTCAACAACTTTTTGGTCAATTGACCAGCCAATTGACCGCTCATTTGACCATTTTAATTTTTTTAATTAACCTTTTTTTAATCAATTGTATTGATAGTTCTGTAAATTTAAGCAAATCACAAAGTTAACTAGTATCATATTACCACCAACCCTTTTGATTAGTATTTATAAGTGCATATAATTAACAGTTTTAACAATTATTTCATTTTATACTCTCGGTAACTAAAATAATACACCATTTATTGGCCATATATTTATGCTTCAATAAAAACAAATCATTACTGCATAAGTACAGCAAAGAAGAGAATAATAACAAACTAAAATGTATTAAGAAACCCCCCAAGAAACATTGGTCGCTGTGTGAATCCCCTGCATTTTTGCAATTTCAGTAAATGTTTGATGAGTTACAGGCTTACAGCCAATAATAAAGACCTTCTACAAAAAAAACGTTGATTGATAGTGTAATTTAATATAAGCAATTTTAAGGCTAAAAGAGCATTTGACAGCGAATTTGACCACACAGTTTTTGACCGTGGTCAAATTGACCGGTCAATTGACCAAGGCACAACACTATTCATATATAAGTTTTGTGTACTATGTAGATGAGACAGCAAGCTTTTGAAGAAAATCGCATAACCGGAAGTAGCTGTTTACTCTTGTGATTTTTCGGTTTTTTTCGATTTTTCAAAAACGGCTCTAACGATTTTTTTTAAACTTTACATTTTTACTACATTTTTAATGTGTATTGATGTGAGATAGGTGATTTTCCAGTTGAATACTTCTAAAGTGGGTTTCTTTTGTTTTTTTTTCTATTTTTTTTATTAACTCCTATTTTAAATAAAACACCCGGTATATTATTACATTTTCGAATTCACCTTAAAATTCTAGAGAAAATTTGTCTCTTCAACTAACACTCTATTTTGTACCGTTTTTGTAGAATTTGTAATTTTTGAAAATTTTTGACAAATTTTTAAAAATTAAAAATGAAATTTTTGACTAATTATAAGATCACTGTAAAAGGAAGTTGTGTGAGTGTATCACACCAGATTTTTTTAGTGTTGGAATCGGTACGAGAAAATTCAAGAGATTCTTTAAGAAAACGGTCACTCCAAATGGGAATTAGCAAATCGCAAAGGATTCTAAAGGACAATAAAATAAGGCGCTATAAACCTATTTTTAATCACATTTTGAAAACAAGAGATGATGCAGAACAGCTAGATTTTTGTTTGTGGATGGAAAATAAAATTTTAAGTAACAGAAATTTTTATAAAAATAATGTTTTCTGACGAAGCACCATTTTTTACAAATGGGACAGTTGCATCACAGAATATTTGATATTGGAGTGATACTAATCCCCATTTTTGCATTTTCAATAGTCGACAATATTTTTTCGAAAACAATGTAAATCAACATACTTAGCTGGATATGCTACAATTTTTTTTAATGGTAATATAAATGAATTGCATGAGCAATATCGAAGTTCCATGTATTTTCAACAGGATGGTTGTCCGGCTCATTCTTCTCGCATTGTTACTGATTGGCTAAATTTAAAGTTTGGATATAGATGGATCGGCAGGAATGGACCAATTTTATGGCCACCAAGAAGTCCTGACTTGACAATTTTAGACTTTTATTTCTGGGGACCGTTAAAACAAATTGTTTACAGCCAACCATTAGAAAATAATACTGAAAATTTAAAGAATCGCATACGACAGGCAGTTGCATTAATAACTATTGAAGAAATCCAAAACAGTTTCCAGGAGTTCCGTTCCAGGCTTTAACTGTGTGAAGAAAATTGTGGGGGATTGTTTGAGTGATGTTAGTTGTAAGAATGAATAAATGCTACTAAAGACTGGAATAAAGCAAGAATATTACTGTGTGTACTTTGGACGGATTGTATCTTAAATCATTAATTAGAGATAAATAATTTACAGTATCTGTGAATGTTGGTAATGCTACATATTAGACAGAATACCACCAGTTCGCAGTGAAACTTTGTTTTGAGATTTACTGTTTTGCATCAAAGTAGCTATTTTCGCAGTTGTGTACTCTATGTGAAAGTGTTCAGTACTTAAAAATTAATCAGTCTTCAGAAAATTAACACTTTCTTTACTCCTCTAATATCAGGGTGAAACAGAACAAGAATTTCCTCTTGTTGATTATTTAAAATTTGCCGCTAAGTTATATTACGGTATTTTCAAAAATGTGTTGATGATACGAGGGAAGTTGTAAGTATGTAAAATAGTGTTAATTTATCTTTCCACATACAGGCTGTTTCCTAAAAAACGCCGCAACCCATAACTCCGTTGTTTTAAATTTCAGACCCAACAAACTATATATGTTCTTAAATGGCAAGACAAGAGCTACCTTTTGACATCGCCCCTTCCTAAATATCTTTCAACTGTTTTGAGCAACGATCTTCAACTTTTTTATTTTAAATGGAACACCCTGTATATTTTTACATATTTGGATTCAGGATGAAATTCTGCATGCAGTAGTATGCTGCATTTGTTTTTTGGAAACTTAGAAATGTTTAAAATATGTAAAAATATACAGGGTGTTCCATTTAAAATAAAAAAGTTGAACATCGTTGCTCAAAACAGTTGAAAGATATTTACGAAGGGGCGATGTCAAAAGGTAGCTCGTGTCTTGCCATTTAAGAATATATATAGTTTGTTGGGTCTAAAATTTAAAACAACGGAGTTATGGGTTGCGGCGTTTTTTAGGAAACAGCCAGTATATAAAATATTAATTCAAGACTCTTGATGTGTTTGTAATTTTGTCAAAATGAATACAATTGAAAAGAGCTTGAGAGCTTGGGTCAAATTTAGTACATGGTCCGGTCTATTGCGCATGCGCTGGGTGCGCAGTATGTTTTATAGTTCAATTAGCGTACGTAAAAATGTTGTGGGTGCTGCTATCGTCTCGTAATGTTTAAAGCAATGTTGTTGCACTCTCGGCGGTGGTTCACGTTAGCGGTTTAGGTTAGCTGTTAGGTCTTGATGAATTTTTTTTAGAGAAAAGCACGAGAAGAGGGTGTGTTTAACGTTCTACTTTTATGTTCAACGTTACATTTTTGCGCAAGCACAATTTACCGGACCGTGTATTAAATTTTTACCAAGAGCTGTAACTTTATTCTTGAACGAATTACATATTTTTTGTCCTGCCCTGTATATTGTTTGACTTGAAGCCATTCTAAGGGCATCTGATATGGTTATCGAACATGCACTAACTTTTGGCGGTATTTAAATTTCGATTGTACAACTAATAAAAAAGTGTCTCATTTGTTGCACACTTAATGGACAACACTGTATATACATATATTGCGAGTTTAATACAGTTCACAACCGTTTCTCACATCCTAATCTCCATTTCTTTCTGTCGCGCCAGTCGTGTTCTTGGAGTCCTCTGTTTTCCATAGCTTCCTGAACTCCAGCTTTTCAGCTTTACCTAGGCCGGCCTCTTTTCCATCTCACACGTGTGGTTGCCACTCCCACACTTGTTTTGGTAATCGGTCAGCTGTCATCCGTCTTAAATGGCCATACCATTTTAACCTCTTCGCCAGGACTGTGTCGATTATTGTAGTGGCTATGCCCATTCTTTCTTTAATGTCTACATTGCGTATTCGGTCAAGTTGAGTAAGGCCGCAGCACCTCCGCCAGTAGTCCATTTCTAGAGCTTTTATTCTATTTTCATCCCTCTGGTTAATGACTCATAGTTCGGCCCCATATAGGGTTATACTTGCTATTATTGTCTTGTATATTTTAATTTTATTTTCATTTGGTATGTTCTTACTACATAATAGAGGGTTAATTTTTTTCATAGCGGTTCGACCTCGACCAATTCTACTGGAGATTTCGGTTTTATTGCTTACGTCGTTACCTATCTGTACACCAAGATATTTATATTGGTTCGTGGTTTTAATGGTTTGGTTTTCAAGCTGTAAATCGGAGGCATGACCTCCAATAACGAGATATTCAGTTTTATCAAAATTGATCTCTAAACCCCATGTCTCATATTCGTCGTGTAACTTTCTCAGCATGTAATGTATATCATCGCGATCTTCAGCCAATACTACTTTGTCATCAACAAAAAAAAATCGAGTGTATTTTATTATCTCCAAGATCTATGCCCATGTTCTTACATTTTTTATTCCAATTTTGCAAAGCTCCACTTAAATAGATCTTAAATAAAGTGGGTGCTATACAACATCCTTGGCGGAGGCCCTTTGTAACCATGATTTTATTTGAAATAGCCTGACCTACTTTCACACAGCTGGTCATATTGCTATATAAACGTTTAACAGCATGGATTAATGTATTTTTAATTCCTTTCTTTTTCGTGATTTCCCAGAGCTTGACTAGGGGTACAGTATCATAGGCTTTTCGTAAATCTACAAATACCACATGTGTTTCTAAGTTATAAGCTAATCTTTTTTCAATAACTTGCGTTAGGCAAAAAACATTAGCTGTACAAGAACGCCCTTTCCGGAATCCACATTGTTCCTCGTCTTCTATTAGGTTTCTTTCTACCTTATTTTTTATTATTCTTCCATATAGCCTACTAAGAGAGTTCGTCACACTAATCCCTCTCTAGTTGTCACAATTCATACGATTTCCTTTCTTGTACAGATTGCTAATTGTATATGCGGTTTGCCATTCTTGTGGTAGATCGTTTCCTTGTCAAAATTTGTTAAATACGTATGCAAGCATTTCAAACAAAATCTCTGGTCCATTTTTTATTAATTCAATTGGTACTCCTGCTGGTCCCGCTGCTCGACCATTCTTCATACGTTGTAAGGCCATTTTGAACTCTTTTTGCGTTATTTTTTCTTCTTCTGCCGACTCATTTAAATAATCGCAATCTTTTATGTTTTCACTTTTTATAAATTGAGGTCTATCTTCTCTCAGCGATTTTTCATAATGTTGCGCCCAATTTTGTAAACTTATCATCTGCAATTTGGAGTATTCTTTTCTGTCTGTTCTCATATTCCGTATTGTTCTCCATGCTTC
>CALNHX010010958.1:0-35920 GCA_940337035.1 Agriotes lineatus
GCTGTAGATAAATGGCTGTTAACTAAAGTAAAAGAGAGTTACACCTTAAGTACTTTGGACATATAGTCAGACAAACAGATACGATGGAAAAACGTTTCATCAAAGGTACAGTAAATGGAAAATTGTCCAGAGGGAGATCACTCACAAGATGGATAGGTGAAACGAAACCCCTTAGGAATGAGGTCTTGTGAAGTACTTCTTATTGATAAGGAGGAGGAGTGTTTTTAAACTAATTTAGTGTTTACATTTCGTTTAAATTTGTTTTTATTTGAAGCACAGTAACGTGTAGAACTGAACTCATACATTGAAAACCATTTTGAGCTGTACCATTATTCGCCCACTACGATATATTAATGATTTATTCGTATTTTATTTGTATTTATATTTATATGTTCGCTTGTGTATATTTCAATCTAACCAAATAAATCCTGTTTAGCTTCAATGGGATAGTTTTATATGCCAATTACTACATTTCAAAATAGTTCTGTCAATTTGAACACATCGTTTCTGAGAGATTGGTATTTTATAATCGTTCGAAACAGACCAGCATATTGCGTTGCTTCCATTTCCTACCTGCATGAGGGTACTTTTACCTGCTCTCATAATTTTACATCCAAAAACTGAAGTCGTTACACCCATGGTTAGGGCCTTGTATTGTCTCCATCCCCAAGACGAGGCACGCATTTCATATATCATACAGTAGAGGTCTCAGTTGTAAAATATCATAGAAAGGCGGCCGTTGAGTACTTTTGTTATCTGTAAATATGCTGGGAAAATATTAATAATACCAGTTTGTACGTAGTAAAAGTGGCCTCAAAGCAGGCTTTAAGGAAATCAAAAATTATATTTAATAAACGAGTTGGCAGCTACACCCAGACAAGTAATGCCTAGTGAAAACCAGGAGGCGTGAATTGTTACTTTTGTATTACATTCATAAACATGTCGTGACGTCAACAACTTACAAGAACCCGTTTCGGCTAAATGTCATTTACCTAAAGAATTACAAATATCGTGCTTTATGTTGTTAGTTATGAGTTGTAGAGTTAAAACATGGATGAAATAAAACTTCGGTTTTTAGATCTAACCAGTCTAAGCTTTATACAGGGACAAAAAATAAACTTGATCACGAGAGCCATTGAAAACAATAAACTTGAATAATCTTTAGCATGCTTTTTGTTGACTTAGAAATGTAAATTGTTGTAAAGTTTAATATTCAGTTTCAACATCTTATTTAACTTATCCCATTGTCATTTTAATGTTACATATCAATTTAACGTATTACACATTTTTGAATGTCTATGTAGCTTATTAGAGATTGTGTTAAAGTCACCTGAACTAATAATTCAGTTAATTGTAGTTCAATTGTAGTTAATTCTATAAAGTACAGTGTAGCCAGTATTTTCCATGGGTTTCCGCATCAATTTTATTTTTGATCGCTCTGTATGTTACGACAGCTTCTAAAAAGTGTTAACGCGACTATATTGGTTGCCACTATTAGTTGAGGATATTATTTCCTAATTCACTTTTTCATTCTGAAGTGTCAAAAATGAAACTATTGGTATATTCTCTTCCATGTATATTCAATGATTTAAAGATTTCAATATCACCATTCATTTTTCACAACGTTTAGTTAGACATGTTGTTTTCTTTTGTATTAATTCAGGATTTGAAAGTGTCAAAAAAACGCACTGCTGATCTGTTCTTTATATTCCAAAAACCTATATAGGTACTATAGCTAGTGTAGCTGGAGATACTTTTGTGCAAGTATCTAGATACATTTACTTTTCAGTAACAGAGGAAAGATTATTCAGTATTTAAAAAAGACTTCGTCCCATATCTAAGGAAATATATTTTCTGTTCTATACTACTAATATAGATAAAAGTAACGTCAAGGGAGTAACAAACGACTTCCGGGATTGGACCGTGTCATGATTCAGATCGAAGAACTCTTCGATCTCAATCCTGACACGGTCCAATCCCGGAAGTCGTTTGTTACTTAATGACAATGGCCGTAAAAGCCTCAAAAATCATCAAGGGAGTAATCACCAACATTCACTAAGAAGACGGCACACCAAGAAGAATAGTATTAATAAGAATAATATATGGTTGTATTGTATCTCAAAATACGAAAAGTTTGAAAGAACAATCAGAGTCAGAATCCAACCTCTTTCTCCTATATTAAAATTCGTTTGTCAAAATGCGGAAGAAGGTAAGGTATGAATATTTGAAACGTGTTAGAAAATTTTATATCCAATTATACTTCTCTACTTTTTAATTGTTTAATTTCCGAACTTATTTTGCACAGCAGAGTACATATTTGTATCAAATTCTTCATGTGAAAGGGAGGAAATTTGCTTATAATGGTTTTCTTGGTGGTTTGGTGGGATCGATTTATTACTCGTAATTTTTTTGATACCATCAGGTTCACAAAGTGACAGAGATATAGCTGATAATATATACCGTTTGCTGAATGTACTTGTAAGACCTATTGTTTGCCCAAATCTTTTCCGGCTGTTAAATCCTTAAAGGGGTAAAGACACTACTACGTGCATAGTTTGTTTGCTATATTGCCTAGATCTTTTCTGAAGAGCATTAACAATCAGATCCTCAGAGTGACAAAGATACAGCTGACAATGTAGACTGTTCGCAAAATGTACTGGTAGGATATATTGTTTATTCAAATTTCTTCTGGCTATCAAATTCTTAAAGGGGTAAATACACTACTGTTACTATATGTATATGGTTTGTTTGCTATATTGGAAAGATCTTTTCTGAACATCCTCAAAATGACAGAGATACAGCTGATAATATATACTGTTTGCTGAATGTACTTGTAGGATCTATTGATTGTCCAAACCTCTTCTGTATATACAATTTTTAAATGAGCAAAGACACTGTCGCTAAATGTATATGGTTTTTTTTGTTATATTGGCAATATATTTTCTGAAGAGCTTTAATCATCATATTCTTAAAGTGACAGAGGTACAGCTGATAAGATATACTGTTTGCTGAATGTGCTTGTAGGATCTATTGTTTGTTCAAATCTCTTCTGGTTATCAAATTTTTCAAGAGATAAATACACTACTGTTACTACGAGTATATGTATATGGTTTGATTGCTATATTGGAAAGATTTTTCTGAACACCATTATCTGTCCTCAAAGTGACAGAGATACAGTTGATAATGTATACTGTTAGCTTTGTTAACCTAGAAGTTAGAATAAAGTTTGTGAAAACCTATATTTGGAGTATATGTCTGTATGCCTGTGAAACTTGGACACTGACAAAAAAGACAGAGAGAGATTACAGGCATTTGAAATGTGGTGCTGGCGAAGGATATTGAAAATAAAATCGACAGAAATGGTAAGTAATGAAGAAGTGTTGCATAGAATGCAAGACCGGAGAAGAAGAATAGATACCATAGAAATAAGAAGGGGAAAATGGATAGAACACCTGGTAAGACACCACCGATTTCTAACAACCTTAATTAAAAGAAAAATTGAAGGCAAGCGACCAAGAGGTAGACCCCGATTACAATACATGAGCCAAATTATAAAGAAGGCAGGAAGCGACAACTACTTCAACTAAAAGAAAATAAGCCAGGACTGGAACGAATGGAAAAGACTACACTGGCAAGGAATAACTCCTTTACTACATATATTATATACATCCACTACTGTTACTATATGTACGAGTGTATCGATTGTTTGCTATATTGGAAAGGGGTTTTCTAAACAGCATTAACCATCAGATCCTCAAAGTGGTAAAGGTACAGCTGCTAATGCATATACAGATTGGTGGTGGATAATGTGAACGTAGGTAGTCCAATGAGTTAGAATACAGTTTATGGGCTTTGGATGTGTTAGACAGAAATAGACTAATATGCGATTAGCATCTAGTATCCGTCGAATCACGTTGTTTTGTTGTTAGAAAACAGTGAATTCTAGAATACTAGATTTTAATCCATAGATGTTTATCTCTGTCTAACGCATACAAAGCCCATAAACTAACATGTGAGCAAACGAAAATGAAATCAAGCTTGGCTTTGAAATATTTGTTTTATGAATAATAAAAAACCTAACCTGTTAATCTCGAATTTGACATAGACTTACAGTCACAAAATGCTATGAAATGTCAAGTTGCATCTATTTGTACATAAGAAGATAGGAAGTACCAAAGGTAAACCTCCAGAAAAGTATCTAATACATAGTATTGCAAACAAATTAAATGTAAATGTGTTTGTAAGCACATAAAGATATGGTAAACGTGTGTGCATGTTTTAATACCATCGATCATACTATATCAGCAAGTTTTCTAAAAATAAATTTTACTTGGCACGTTTATACTAAAAAACTTATTTTTTGCAGAGTCATCTAAATAGTCAACGAGACTCCGCCCTGTTGGAAAGCCTAACCGCCAAGTATTACTACTACACAAGGACAAAGGGGCTGTTCAGGATATGCTACCCCAAGGAACGACCACCGTCAGGTGAGTCCCATAACGAACCGAGATTAGTTTACGTCTTTTATGCTGCTTTGCTCTTCCCACCTGTTCCTCGTGAATTATTTATTCCGATATTATCTTCGAGAAAGCTTTACGGTCTTCCTAGATTAGATTACACGGCTGACAAGCTGACGCGCCGACCGGCGATGTATTGTTCCACTTTTACTGTTTAGTGCTTAACAGTAAATTTTTATTGGCTCAAATTAATGGGCATGGATTTCTTTTCTGTTGGCAATGCCCCGGCGTGATGAAACCTGGAAAAATGAGATCTGGTGCGTTTAAAATCCACCATGACTAGTGGAAAGGCACGATTTTGAGAATGTTTGTATACCTATTGTATTGTTATTCTCAGTAATACAATCATTTTGGTTTTAAAGGCAACACAGAAAATTCGTAGTAAAGAATTTATAGATTACAAATTGAAAACTGTGGGTTGTCATTGTGCTAGCTGTATTGCAGATCTGATGTTATTACTACATTTAGAAAATATTTAGAAAACTGCAGGATTTGGAACATACAATTATCTACACGTCCTTTTTTAACATTTATTTTAAAAGCAAAAGTGCAGTAATTATAGACAGGAGTCACAATTATATAATTGTATAAAAAATGTAATACCGTCTGTTCTATAAAAAAGGCCCCGCCTTCTAGCTACTTTATTATTTATTTGAGACCCAATAAACCTGATATCAAATCAAATGGCACATAAAAACCTAGATTTTAACACTATCAAAAATCAATTGTTTCAGAGTGGTGACGTCACGTGCAATTTTTTTAAATGACACGGTATATATTTTTTGACATTTTCTGGTAGAGGTTTTTTTTCTCTTTTCAACAATATAACTATTTTATGCCCTTACATAAGAAAATTTTCGAGAAAAATTAAAAAACTTATAACGGTGGGAGGCCACCATACAAAACTATAAACAAAAGTGTAACTTAGAAAAACAAAACAATAAACACTTTAGATTATTCTGAAATCTGACAGTTAAAGCGTTTGGCTACTATTTGTTTTGTTTTTCTGAGTTACACTTTTGTTTACAGTTTTGTATCATGGCCTTCCACTGTGAAAAAGTTTTGTAATTTTTCACGAAAATTTTTTTATGCAAGTGCATGAAATATTTATATTGTTGAAAAGAGAAAAAAAACCTCTACCAGAAAATGTCAAAAAATATATACCGTGTCATTTAAAAAAATTGCACGTGACATCACCACTCTGAAACAATTGAAGATAAAATTTTTTTGATAGTGTTAAAATGTAGGTTTTTATGTGCCATTTGATTTGATATCAAGTTTATTGGGTCTAAAATAAATAATAAAGTAGCTAGAAGGCGGGGCATTTTTTATAGAACAGACTGTATAAGTATTAATCGATCTAAAAAGTGTTATTTCATACATATTTAAGCACCAAACTGAATTTAAAGTGTCAGGAATTATTGTGTTTCCCACACCCAAGCCTGTAAACGTTCTGGTATGAAAGTTAACTAGTTGCAGCTCGTAACACTGACAATAGAGTTGCCCATTTCGAAAATATGCGAACAATGAGCTATAGCGACAAATTATTGTTAATTGTCTAGTAAATCTACTAGAAGGGTGTTAGTAACAATGATTAGTAGGTAGCGCGCATAATGTTAAAAGTCATTCATAAAAGCCCTGACGCTTATAAATCACCTTTGTTTTCGGTTTTTTTGACAACGAAATTTACTGTAAAAAATCAAGCCACCTTCGCGAAATTTCCAAACGTAAACCTTTACATGCCTAGGAAATTAACTACAACTAGTACGTTTCAAGCAACGTTTTAATATAATAGTAAATGTGATGGAAAGATACACGACGTATGCAAGCGTTTAATGTATATCTTTTAATTTAACGCTCATCATTATCATTGCTGTTTAAAGCTGGGACGACAAAGAGACGAGTTTTAATTTATTACAATTAATTAAATGTTAATATTACATTATCGTTGTTTTTACACAATTCTAATTGAATTTCTGGTTAAATGAGATGTTTTTATTATTAAAGCAATAAATGGAAGCACCTTATGTAATTTTAATGTTATTCCAATTATATACGTCATAATTAACCGTCAATTAATTTTGATTATCATTTAAACATTGAGTACTGAAATAAATTTCAGATAAAATTTATTAAAAGCAAATTGACATTACCTTCGTATAGAACCATGACTAAATCTGAAATCCATTTAATCAATCACTCGATATAATATGTACAATGGTTACACTAACAGCTTTCCAAATTATTTAAAAACATATTATAATGAGCCCTACTGAAATATTAAGGTTAACTTATGATAACAAGCAGCATCTTCTGTTTGTAGTTAAATTGAAAGTTTTATGAAAACGTGGAAAAAGCACAAGTTCTGCGAGCTGATTATACTTTTCTATGCTTCACGTAACATAATACCATTATAATTTAATCACATCTTGCTTGTTTGACAAATGATTAATCTTACGCAAACTACAACTTTTCGCTTTTACGCATGGTGAAAGCAGATTTCGTGTCATCTAAAATGAGGAAAAGTGGAAATTATGCTTCATGTTTCCAAATTGTCGCCATACAGTTTTATTATTGCAATATAAATGTTATTGAAAATGGATACAATATTTTCGCCCAGTGAAAGTGCATAAAATATCGTAAACCAAGTTTAATAGGAATGAATATGGAATACAAAGTTTACTTTTCACCAAACTGCATATTTTCTTTTTATTTAAAATTAATTTCAGCTTTCTAAATAAGTTTTGTTTTGATATGGTGGCACATAAAAGGAACTTGATTTAAAGATTATTATTGTATTCATAATACAGACAATAGAACAATTAAATTAAATATTAATAACCGACAATAAATGACCTCTAAAAAGTGTAATGATATGTTTTGGCAGCCTCATACTGCCCTACAGTACTATTAGCTATATGTAGAACGGTGTTATTAAAATACCTGGAGATTCTCCTTAAACAGAAGTACATTAAGTTTTTGAAATAGTCTGATCTAAAAAACTAATTTTTAAATCTGTTCATTTTTTCCACAGATTTTTATTACATTGTTGATAATATTTTACCTTAGACGATTAACGTACTGTCACTTTGTCAGCTTTGGATGAAATGCTTCAATTTCTCTATTTACAAAGACGTCAAAAAATACCACGCGCCACGTAATATAGGCAATCCATTTAACACTGTTGGCAATCATGTTTTGAAAACTAAATCTGACAGTAGCAGTGGTATGTCAAATATTCAAGAATAGCACGTTATAAAAAGCTAAGAAGCTTGAAAAGTAAATAACCACGAACTTAAACTCTCAGAAATACCAAATCGGTGCTTGAATGCAACTTTAGAACATTAAATTCGCCATATCCTCAAATGTCACTGCATAATAATCTTTTGTAAAGACAATAAAAGAAATAAATCGTAATTTCAGTAATTACAAATCGGTGATGTAAAACAACAAAATTATTTTAATTTCTCAGTGTCTAACGCAGTAACAAAACATAAAATAAAATGAACAGCTCTTTAAGTGGATGTCTACTTACAGAACGACAAAATTATGATTTAATAGTTTTTAAATGGGAGAGTTCGTGTAATCCAAACAACCTTTTCGTAGCCGATATTTTTCCAATTGCCATTTAAGAGATCGCCGAATGTTTATCCCTTACATCAACACTATTAAAGCTTTATATTATTACAAAAGGTGAGTAGTGCTACAGGAACAAGCCTTTGAAAAAATTCAAATGACTTAAGTTATAACAGGAAGAACTTTGTGTGAGGCCAAACTGCTCGACTTATTTTTTACTTGTAATATATTATGACAAAAATTTTAGTAATTAAAATCGAGTACCACCATTTTCTACTGCAAGAAGGTAGTGGTTATTTATACATATTGTTCTACGTGCATTGCTGATAAGTATGTAGTATATATGTGGATTGTATACACCCTACGTATTATATTAGTTGATACCAAATTTAAAGCTAAAATCAAACCATCGTGACTACTTGGCCAAACTTGACGGGCGATTAGCTAAATAGTGAAAACTGCGTGCGGTTCCTTGCAAAATATTATATTCATTTATTAATAGAATAGGGATACCGATGAGTCTTTATACAAAAAAATATGCTGCGTAGATAGAAATCAAAACTCATAAACTCAAAGCCTAACCAAAACCACCATAATCTGAAATCCATTGCATATCTTAACCAGGTCATAACTCAGTTTGCAGTAACGAAAACACTCATAATCAAGGTCAAATGTATAATATGCAATAATATGACACATTGATACAAATGTTTAGTATGTATAAATGTATAAATACAATGATAATTACGTTAAATGTACAAACTACATAAAAGAGCATAACATTACGACAGCAAGTTGAATTTCGATAAGGTCTGAGGGCAACTCATTGGAAGCATCTGCACAACGCAAGATGAGAAAGTCAAATTATCACACAATATGCAAAGGTAAAATTCGAAACGCTGAAAGGATTCAGTTGAAACCGCTGACCTTCAACACAGAAACTACATTCATAAAACCAAGAGCATAGCTACGTGCAATACAAATTTTTACCTCCTGGCTACAGCAGCAGCGCCCTAGCTCCTAGGCAATATTACTAGCTCTTGGCACTCTACAAAACCCATGCTCAAATAGGTCAACGCCGGCTCTCAAAAGGCAGCTTACGGAAGCAGTAGACGGACAGCTCATGACCGGACATGGCGAGTCCAAAACAAACCAGCTTGGTATGGAATCATGGCCGGGTGAAAACAGCTAGAAATACCCCGAAACGTTAAACCAATTTGGCAAGAATAAGAAGGCAGGTTCAAATGACCATGTGCAACTTACCCCTAACGGTCGAAATCGAGCTGATAAAGGATAGAATCTAAGCGTTCGCAGATATCGGGATCAAATTCTAGGAAATCGCCAGCGACTATCGAAGATGAGGAAGCGCGTTCACCGCAGTAAAGGCTAAGAAAATCAGAACGACGGCGCGGACCATTCGAAAAATCCTTCAAAAGACTAGCTCGAAATACGTCGCTTTTTACAGCTAAATGTTAAATATACATAAGGAAAATTCAGGCTTTCGCGTTCTTCATACAACTGTTCCCACTATTGGTTCTTGAAATCAAGGTCCTTTTGTAGTACTCTTTTAGACTTATTTTTTATCAATCGCCGGATCGCATGATATTTTCAAACAACAGATAATAGATCGAACTAATTACCATATACCACCGATATCGGTTTTTATTAAGGGGTGTTGAAAATTACGATGATGATAAACAGCAACAATCGCTATGCATATTTACATACAAATATTTTTTAAAAATCAATGCCGTAGGAATATACCATAAATGTACTGCTGCTAACGCTCCGTGACGTAGCCAGGGGTGGGGTCGAGGGGCTGAAGTCCCCCCCCCCCCCCAGATAATCGTCGAGTTTTCTTGATGACAAAGCTTTTTAAATATCATTTTCAACTTCTTGTAGGTAAACCTTATTTTGTTTATTCTAAAGAGTTCCACTGCCAGTTTCTATTGTTGTTAGTTATTCTTTTAAAGTGGTCGTACCACGTTAATGGTGTTTCTTCACGACAGTATCTAAGATATTCTTAGTGACTTCCAAAGTGTCTACTATTCTGTTGTTTATTATGTGATTCAATTCAGAAATGTCGCTGCTTCATCTACAAATTGCTTTCTATTCCGTGCATCATTTCCAAGTTTCGTTTCCTATCAATCTGGTGCCGCTGTCAACAATAGCTGTATTATATATAGCTCTCTTACTTCGTTCGTTACTCTGTTGCTCCAAAGTATGACATTAAGTTGTCGGGTGGCTTTTTTTGCTTGTTTTATTTTACTATTGCTCTTTTGCCCTTTTACCCTTGTTGGAGAGTCAACCATTAGTATTTGAATAATTTGCAATGTTTAATCTTAGTTGATACAGATTGTAAATCGATCGTGTATTTCGTTTTTGTCATATTAATTATAACTACCCAGGATTCATATTCTTCCTCAAGGTTTTATAATTGTAGCTCAAGTCTTCTTTATCTGCATAGAATAAAGTAAATAATGTATGGCCTGTAACGTCATAAATTTCATACATGGCTGTTTTTGCACCTTCTCGTTAGTTAGCCTTTCTATGTGGCACGTAAAACATAACTTTGCTGTATGATAACTCTAATGAATTTGTGTCTAAGGATATTTTTGTTGCCATTACAAATTGTTAGGGAATATTCACTCTGTTGGCTAAGTTTTAGGGTCTTTCATTTCTATGGAGACTACTTGGTGAAAAACAAAGTTGTTGATAAACAGGTTGCAAACAATACGGTACAAAAGATGTTATAAGCAAATTGCTAGAGGTTAGAGTAATTACTGTCTTGAGAGGCATCGCTCACGCTCACGATATTGGAAGTTTACAAATTTCGCTTGTAAGCCGAAACACCAACTAAGGGGCGAGTCAAGTTCATGATATTGTATACGCACTTAACAAGTATTTCCCTAAGCTCTAAGTTGTAAATTGTTTTTCTGGCGAGGTATAGTTTTGTAGGAGAAGTGCAAAGTGCAAGATATTTATTTAATGGCATGGTATTATAAACTGACTGAAACTCGACATACACTGTTTTTAAGTAATAGCTATTTACGTTATTAGACCGGCCGCGCCAATACTTTACAGGTCGAGCCCGTAGGGCGAGACCTGTATGTTTGGCAAGGCCTTAAAATGCTACCGGTCGTGTATCGTATAAGATTTTTTGGGATACTGCATTGGTAACTAGCGTTTACACAGTTACAGTTACAAACGAGTCTAGTAGATAACATTTACCGGCCTAGACCAGTAGTACTTCTACTACTACTGGCCTAGCCGGTAAATTTTATCTACCGGACTCGTTTGTAACTATGTTTTACCAATGCAGTATCCTAAAAAGTTTTTTAAAGTAACAATTTTATCTCTGCCTTGGATCCATTTTATTATTTAGATTCAGCAGTTTGGTTTTTCAGATTTTTGCATAATAAATATACAATTGTGTACCTCTACTGGGGTTTGAAATTTTTTAAAGGAGTTCATCTAGTAGACTTTACAAAAAAATTATAAATTAAAAGTTGAACATTTCCCATAAGATTGAAATTTCTTGTTTAAATTTCAATTTTAATAAGTGCACATTCGGATTTGCATCAATTAGTCTAAGGTCACTGCTAAACTTACCTTGCCTCGATGAAAGTGAGCAACCTTTAGATATACTCATGTTGCTTACTGTCCGTTTTATAAAATGATTGCTGATGTGGTGGTATGCACTATCACTGTGAAATAAATTAAAATATTTTAATACTAACTAGAAATGTGTCTCCGACGATTGAATTACTACTAACAGGAATTAATTTATCTAAATAAACACTAAATTTCCCAAAATCGATATGGAAAGTAGGCTTCTCCAATTACTATCAAACCAATAGAAAGCTGCATTTAATTTAATCTCGAAACGTGTCATCATGTTTGTTAAACATCAGGCCGCGCTTATTTTTTGCAATCAATATTCTCATCGTTTCCATATTGCAATTACTCATTGCAACAAGTTCCTTCTTATTTATTATTATATCTCGCAATATGTAATGTACAGTTATCTCCACCAATAATTATATGCAATTAAGATGTGAGAGGTGCATTTTTCATCAAGTGAAAACCTTGAGAAGGCCTAATCAGTTCTTGGCCGATACCTTCCGGGCAAGGTTCAAGCAGGAATGCTAACCACTGAGCGGTAGCCGATTTTAATTAATCGGAAATCTCGAGTTTTCTAGCTGCAGAAAAGTTCAAGCATCTCTTTATCAGCGCGCTAGTAATGTTGGCCGTAGGTGAACCGAGTTCATTTTCATTAAAGGTTTTCTGACCTGAGTTTATATGCAAAACGTGATACCCAACAATGCCTAAAGACGTGTCAAGCCCAAACCCAACAATGGCCGAGCGTGACTAGTCGATGTTTGGTAATTTAGGGATTTATGTCTAAAGGTTATAGTAGTAGTGCAGTGGTTTCTAGAGAAAACTATATCGAGTAAATTGAAATCAAGTATATTTGTAGGGTATTGTATGTTGTATGTTTCTACAGTCTTATTGCGTTATTGTTATACTTTAAATTATGCGGTTGGAAGATATGTCCAATAGGGTGGTTCTACGTTATACTTAGTGGAAAAAACTTTTTCGAATTTTTTTGGTCGCACCCCCTAAAGTCGTTCTAATGCGAAAAAACAAACGTATACAAAATTTGAACCCAATCGAATAATATTAACACGTGCCACCGAGCCCCGGAAGTTTCCAAATTGCAGATTTTAACTTAATTCACTTATTATCAATTAATATCTCGCGAACATTAAGTCGTATCGAAATTTGATAATGACATAAATAAAGGAAATTTAATTTGCTATTAATTTAGTTATATGCAATTTTTTTGTAAACCTGTTGGAATTTAAAAAATATGCGTTAAGTATTAAAAAAAGATAAAAATTCTTGAAAAATTGCTTTTTTATATTAATAACTAAAAATATAATATAATTAAGCAAATATATTTATTTACAAATTAAATAAACGAACAATATTAAATAATTACTGAAGTTACATAAATTGAAAGAATTATATTTACAAACTTAAGAATAAAACAAATATACCAAGTTACGTATATGTAAAATAATTAAATGCATATCACAATAATTACTTTTTTTTCTAAGGAAACTTTACTGGAATCCGGATATTGACGCCGATAATCACTAACAACTTGTAGCAAGTACTGTTTTTGGTCCTCTTTCTAGGTAATTAAGCTATTATATTTTTCGACCAGTTTAATACTTCTTTCCGCAATATCATTTGTGACGTGAAGTAAACAATTACATATACTTACTTAAATTTTCCATTTCTTCGTAAGTTCATTTTCTTCTTGCATCTTCTCTTTCCAGTCGTTATGCAGTTCTCTCCTCTTGTTGATGTAACCTGATATTAACACAAGCATACTGCCTGGTCGCCCTTTTTGCCTTTGAAGAAGCAAAAACTGTTTATCTTCTTCTACATCTATTCATTCTAGAGCGTTCGCATGTGCGATATCGAACAGGTCGTCAAATTTTTCATAAAATTGTTATTCCTTCCTTTTATGAATCCGTTCTTTTATTTCCTTGTTTTAGCAGACTCCTTCATTCAGAGTATAATAATTCCAGCTTTTGTACAGAATGATGTTTTTTCCTTAGCTGGAATCCGTGCTTTTTACCAAAACACTATTCCTTGAATAATTAATTTGCACTTTTATGAAAATTCAATTTAACTATACGCATATTAAAAAAAGTACTTGTAAAACTTGTTCGTTTGAGAGCAATTTACTAGCCAATTAATTTAATGTGCATCATTTCCTATTAAAAGTGCTTAGTCTTTTTCACGAAGAACCTTTGACGTTGAGGCCATTTTATGCTTTAACATTTTAAAATGGTATATCCTCCCTCTAAACATCTGGTTTGTATTGACAAACAAAGAAACTGTGTTCGACAGCTTGACTCGTTTTTTTTTTAAATAACTGATTCTAAAAATATTTCGATATACTTAAAATAGGTAAAAAAATTATTATTGAATTTCAAACATTTATATATCATAAGATCTATTTACTTGTATTTTCAAAAATCGCCTAAAATTGAATAATGGATTGCAATTTACTTCAAAATTGTAATACTTCTACGTTTTAAAATTCAAAATAGAAAGAAAAAATCGAATTATTACGTTTTTCTAACACTTGACGCATTTTTTTAAAATCTGGTAGGTCTGCGGACAAATTGCATATAACTACAATTGTAGAAAATAAAATTTCCTTTTATTTATGTTATTATCAAAATTTCGATAGCACTTTCGGTTCGTCAGATATTAATTGATAACAAGTGGAATTCAATTAAAATCTGCAATTCGGAAACTTCCAACGCTCGGTGGCACGTGTTAATATTGTTCGATTGGGCTAAAAATTTTTATAAGTTAGTTTTTTTGGCATTGGAACGAATGTAGGGGGTGCGACTAACAAATTTCCGAGGTTGCAAAATTAGAACCACCCTAATGTCCAAATGGTAGAAAATTAAGTTGATGATCTTTGTGCATAATATTGACTTCAATTACCTATCATATATTTCAACATGTTTTCATGTTCAACAGAACAATTTCTCTGAAAAAATCAAGTGCGTTTGTATGGGTGTTTTATGTTGTATGTTTCTCTAATCTTATGACGTGATAGTTTTGTTTTACTCAAAACTAATTGGAAAATGATATGTCCAAGTGGTAAAAATTGTAGTTGATGGTAGTTCTGATGAAATAGCAAGTAGAATATTTACTTTTAAAGTACTGATATCAGGCCTTTTATTTTACTTGACAGATTATCAAAACGAGTTGATATTACCTCCTGCAGAATATGCATGTGCTCTAAACTTGTGGATCTGCTTAACGACTGAGAATTATTGATAGCGATTACACTTACAATGATTAAATTACGTAACAACAAAAGCAGCAAACAAAAACCCGTGACAGTAAACATTTTTTCAACAGTAATATCCCAAGTGCATTAAAATAGCGGATTAAGTATTGACTTTTTCTGTTACAATTTTTGCTAAGCAATATGTCAAGTAGATTTACCGCGCAAGAAAAATCTCGAGTGCGAAGTCCAAGGATTTTTGGGCGGAAAATTTCTTCTTCTACTTTCCTGTTGGCTTTGCGACATCTGATAACAAATTTTGATCCATTTCCTCCATTTCTGTCTGCTTTCCGCTATTTTTTCTAATTCTTGTATTGTTTTCCTATGTTTCTCTATCTCTTCTATGACGTTCTTCATTGTTTTTCTTGGTCTGCCTACTTTCCTCTTTCCTGCCATGTTCGTTAGTTGATATTGTTATATCTTTCATTCTTCTGACGTGGGCAAACCAATTTAATTGCATTTTTTCAATTTATGCGTTATACGAGGGAAGGGGAAACATTTGCCGTTGTTTGTCTTGGTGTGCCTTGAGAAACAAAATTTTGATATCTGTCATTTTGTATGTTGTTGTCTGTCAGTGTTGAAAGTTTCATCCAGATTCACACAAAACTTCGGATTTTATAGTAGATTCAATAAAGAGTGTTGCAATAGTTACCGGGCAGTGATTAAATTTTTGACAAGGGAGGGTGTTCATTTTACTGAAATCACTCAAAGGTTAAAAACAGTTTACAAGGATGCTTCACCGTCAGAATCCACTATCCGTCGATGGGCAAATGAATTTAAGCGTGGCAGAGAGAGCCTAGAAGATGATGTAAGAAGTGGAAGATTTGCAACGGCACAGAACCCTGAAATGGTTGCCAAAGTGGAGAAGTTAGTTTTGGAAGATAGGCGAATTACCGTTAAAACGATAGCCAAGACTGAGGATTGACGAGAAATCGGTTAGATCGATATTGCATACGAATAAGGTTTCAGCTAGATGGGTACCGCGAATGTTGACACCTTTGCACAAACAATATCGAGTGAACATTTGTCTCGAGCTTTTGGAACGTGTCAGCGCAGATTCTGACAATTTTTTTGACCGAATTGTCACTATGGATGAAAGTTGGGTCCATCACTATGACCCTGTCACTAAACAAGCCACTATGGAGTGGCGGCATTCCAACTCTCCTCCTCCAAAGAAGTTTAGGGTGAAACCTTCAGCAGGCAAAGTGATGCTCTCAGTTTTCTGGGATTTTCGTGGCGTCTTGCTTATAGACTTTCTCGACAGTGGTCGTACTATCAATGGAGCATATTACTGCAACCTTTTGACTAAATTACGGGATCAAATCAAAATCAAATGCCGCGGACTACTGCGAAAAGGAGTTCTCTTGCTGCACGATAATGCGTCCTCCCACAAATGTGCTGTAGCGACATCAAAAGTGACGGAAATGGACTTCGAAGTACTTCCACACCCAGCGTATTCTCTGGACCTGGCACCCTCTGATTTCTTCTTGTTCGGAAAATTGAAAGCTCACCTTCGTGGAACGCATTTCCGAGATGACGACAGCTTAAAAACTGCAGTGACTTCGTGGTTAGAGGGTCAAACTTCAGACTTCTATAAGGAGGGCATTATGAAGCTGAAACATCGATGGGCCAAGTGCGTTGATTTGTCAGGCGACTACTTAGAGAAATCCTAACATGTATTTAAAATTGCACATTTAAAGCATTAGTAGTTTTTGAGAACGGCAGAAGTTTTTTCCCTTCCCTCGTATACGTGGTTTAACTTGTCATATATCGTCTTTGTTTCTTTTTCTACCGAGTTTGGTTACTTTTGATATTTTCCGAAGAAATTTAATTTCCACAGCGGTAAGTTTGTTTTGTGTACGGGGAGGGTTGGCCAAACTTCTGCGGAGTATAATAGTGTTGGGATTGCTATTTTATTATATATCTCTTGCTTTGTTTTTGTGATAATTTTCCCTTTTATCTAGTAGTGCCTTATTTATGGAGTAGTATATACGTATTGTTAGTTTTCCTTACTTTATTTGCTATTTCTATGTCTATTCTACCATCATTGCTGATGATTAATCCTAAGTAATTATAGGTTGAAATTTTTCTAATTTTTTTCCTGTGTATATAAATTCTTTGTTGTTGTCTTTTTTACTTTCCCTTATTTCCATAACTTTTGTATTATCTGTATTTATTGTCATCCCCATGTTGTTGATTTCTTTTTCTATGTATCAATCATTTTTTGCATCTTTGATGGTTCGTCGCCTATTAGTGTTGTATCATCTGCATATATTAGTACCTCTATCTGGATCGGTCTTAGTTATTTGTATCCTATTGTTGTTTTAGGTGTTTTAAGTTTGCAGCATTTGAATAACTTGTCCATATAGATGTTGAAGAAGAAAGGACTCAGTGAGTCCCCGTGTTTTAACCCTTTACTTATTACAAATTCTTCCGATTGTATTCCATTTATTTGTACTATCCCTTTGACTGACTACCTATATAGGCTCTGTATGGCTTTTATCAACTTTGGTGTTACTTGTAAGTGTTTAAAGATGTTCCATAGTCTTTTTCTGTCTGTGTTATCAAAGACTTCTTTTAGGTCGATGAAAGTAATATACAACTCAGAGTTTTTCACATTCTTCGCCTCGATTAGATTTCGTAGGGTACTTATGTGGTCTGTAGTTTGTCTCTTGCTTCTGAAACCTCCCTGTTCATCTTCAAGTTTATTTTCTATTTGTACTCTTATTTTCTTTCTAAAAATTTGCTATAAGTAGATCTTTACTGCTATTGGTGCTAAGCTTATGGCTTTACAGTTGTTGCATTCTACGTATGTCCCTTTTTTGTGAATTGGAATTAATGAGTTAATTTCCCAACTTTTTAGTATTGAT
Source organism: Agriotes lineatus (assembly GCA_940337035.1). Classification (NCBI taxonomy): domain Eukaryota; kingdom Metazoa; phylum Arthropoda; class Insecta; order Coleoptera; family Elateridae; genus Agriotes; species Agriotes lineatus. The sequence continues at coordinate 17,850 of CALNHX010010958.1, forward strand.
GATGTTCCCCAACCTTTACTGCATATACCTGTCAGCCATTCTATTACTCTTTGAACTCCATATTTGATTAGTTTTGGTGCAAATTCGTCTATTCCTGCCGCTTTCCCTATTTTTAGTTCTTTTACTGCAATCTCAATTTCTCCTGCCTGGATTTTCATTTCGTCGCTTTGTATTTCTTCATCTCGCCTCATTTGCTCTTCTTCGTTTTCCTCGCTTGGTGGTACGGAGAATTTGTCTTTGTAGTAATCTCTCCAGACTTTTACTGTTTTCGGTTTCGGTGTATAGAATTCGTTTCTTATCTTTAATGCTTCTTACTTACTTGCTTATCTCTCCGTGTTGTGAACGACTTAACCGAAATATTCTATTGTTGTTCTCTTTTATTTGCTGGATTTCTTCACCGCTTCTTTCCAACTTTGCTTTTTTGCTTTTTGTAATGCCCTTTTTGCTTCATTTCTTTATTGTTGTATTATATTTTTTCTTCTTTGTTTCTAGAATTTAAATAATTTTTACATGCGGTTTTCTTTTGTCTTACTTTCTGTTTTACTTCTTCATTCCACCACTTGGTTCTTTTATATTTTCTTGTAATTTTCTTTCTCCACATATTTATTTTGCGACTTCCAAGTAGCGTTTTTTTGAGTGTTTCCCATTTGTTATATATTCTTTGAGATTTGAGGTTCTTGTTCCTATTGTGTTAATTCCTCTTTTATTTTTTGCTGATATTTATTTCTTTCGTCCTTTTCTTTTAGTCTTTCTACTTTGATATTCTTGTGTTCGTGTCCTGGTTCTGTTGGATTTTCTGCTAATTTTGTTTTTACCGTTATTAATTTGTGGTATGCTTTTTTGTTTATTTTACGGTAAATTTATTATATCTGCTGTTTCTTGGATATATAAGTTACATAATCTATTATGCTTTGTACTTTTCTTTGTGTGTCTTCGAATGTAGAGTATATTTCCTGCTGGAAGAACAAATTGCCTATGATTAAATAGTTTTCTATATAAAAGTTGATCATTTTTTATCCATTGCTATTTTTTTCTATTACTCCATAGACTCTTCTATTCCTTTGTCCTATATCCATATGTCTTTCTATTCTTGCATGCCAGTCTCCCTTTATTATTACTATGTAGTCTGTGTTTTTTATATTTATGCAGAGCTTCTTGTAGCTCGGCGTAAAATTCTTCAAGTACTTTGTATTTTGTTTCTTGTATTGGTGCATCTATTTGTACTATTACTAATTTAATTCCTATATCTATTTTTGTAGCCATAATCCTTGAAGATATTGGGTTCCAATTTGTAATTTTCTTATTTATTTCTTCTACTGCTATGATTCCAACTCCTTCTTTTTTCCTTTCTTGTTCTGATTTCCCTGAGTAGTATAGTGTATATCCGTCTTTGAGTGGCTTGTGTGTATTTCCATTCTGTTTTGATTCTTCTTCCTTGCCGTTAATTGTTTTGATATTCTATGTTGCTATTGTTAATTCCATGATTTTGTTATTTTCTTTGATCTTATGTGTTAGTTGTGTTTGCTTAATTGTTTTCTCTTTTCAGTTTTTCATTGCCAGGGTCGTCTTCGGTTGTGCTTCCTTTTTATGTTTCATTATTGGTGTTTTCTTATGTTCTTCCTTCCTTCTGTTTTTTATGCGTCCGTTAATGGTGTCAGTAACGTTTGTACTTTATGTGTTTTTCCGGTTTTGTCTGTGTAGTTGAAGGTTTATCATTCAGGTTTCATGTTAGATGGTTTCTTTACTATTATCTGCCTTTCTTCTGCTTCGTCTGATCCTAGTAGTTTTCTGTCCCTTTTCTTGTCTGTTAGCGCTTCTTCTGTACTTTGTCTTCGCTCTACTTAGAATAATTCTTCTGATCCGTTTTTATCGGTCGTCTCTACTATGGTAATATTTTCTTCTTTCTCTGAATCTTGTTCTTTATCTTCATCGTTTTCCTCCACTTCTAGGTTGTTATATAGTATAAATAATTTTTCGTACTTTGAATATGCTTCTTTGCCTTTCTTCTGTGCTTCCTCTAGCTTTAGCTTTAATTTCTTTCTCGCTTCTATTGCTTCCTCCGAGTAGTCTTCTTGTATATAGATATGGGTTGCCTTTGGGTTAATTCTATTTGTTAGAATTTGTAATTTTTTGCTTTAAGTTATAAGTCCTATTAATATTGGTCCATCGTTTGTTCTTGTGGTTATTTTCTTTATGAAATCCATCTCTTCCTCTCTTTTTGTCAGTGCGATTGTTTTCCCTTAATTTCACTATTTTAGCGTAGTAGCACTATTACACAACCGTGTTACGTCGTTGCCACCTCTCAAAAGGAAGGGCTTAAAACTTACGAAAAATACTGCATTCTTATTTGAAATTTAGTATAGGAAGATATATCCGCTGAAATTTTTTTGATTGGCCAAGAAACGTCAAATTCTGGATTTTCATTGGTCACTTTTTGACAGATGACAGGTGAATTGAACAGTCATTTATATTTTTCCGTGATGTTTATAATTCAGTAGTCTTTTCTACCAAAGTAGTTGTCGTTTTACTTTTGTAAAGGTCTTCATTTCTGAGTATCTTATTTGAATAATGCTCTCTCAGTTGCTTGGTGTGTTTTTCTTGCAATCACCTTAAATATTATTCGACACACTAACTAATATGTATGTACAGTTACGGCAAAAAAAGTGGGGCAGTTTTTGATTTATCCACAATATTAACTTGTGGTCTTTTTAATTACGACTATTATGTTTTTTTCAGTAAATGTTTAAAAGCCAGCAATAACTAAGTCAAAGAAAAATTTGTTCTAAGAGTTGCCCCACTTTTTTATGCCGTAACTGTACACATATTTTTCTCATAATTATTGCTTTTTGCTAAGTAAGATTAGCAGTATCTGGGCAATTGAACGGGAATATATTTCTTTAAGAATGTCAACGTGTAAAAAAATAAAGCTGACGCTGTACTTCTTCCGGTTTAACCGGAAATAATACTGATTAGTATTTTATGACCTTAGTACAATTTTTTATGTGTTTTTTAGTACACGCATTCCAATTACCGTGTATACAGCATGTATGGAGCAACTCTGTCTTTTAGATATATATTGGGTATCCGTGTTGCCACGAAATATGTACGTTGCGTTGCAGTCCTAAGTAGTAGAGGGATCCAAGTTTCGTGGCCACACCGAACATTTTGACGGCATGGAATATACATTTTTTTTTCAAAAAATTAAAAATACTGACTAAAATACTAGTATAAGTAATACCACCCTATTATATAGCTATATAGGTCTCTTTTTCTGGATTTCATTCTAGATTATGTACTTTCTTGAAATTCAAACATCTGACTAGATTCAATGTTTATTAATGCAAAACTCTTCAAACGAGATATCCCTAGTCTATTTCTTAAAAAGGATTTAATTATCCGTTTCGACTGATATTATGGTTATAGGTAGTGTGAAAAATAGCAAAAGTGGTGCATATAAAGGGTCGATCTTTACGATATCTTCAAACTTTAAAGGCGTAGTCTAGTAATCTATTTCCTTTCAATATGTGTTCTCAAACGCTTATTTTTCAAGATACGGGAATCTTAAGATGGCCATTTAAGTTTTTTATCATTGGGAAATACAGTAATAAAATACAAAAACCAAAAACAATCAAATAGCATTTCGAAAGGTTCTCTGCGCATTTTAATACACGCTTCACAACGTGCAATGATGAACAGCTTCTAGAATGGCAACTTAGTTCTTTTTCTAAAAAAATATGTACGTTTGTCCATTCTGTGCCAGTGGTATAAAAAACAAGCAATTAAGAAGTCGCCAGGGATACCACCTCCAAATTACAGGATAATTGTTGTTAATTAATCACATGTACTCTCTTTTGTTCAGTTGTGATTATTGTGAAAATGATCAAAATTTGTTTCTCTAAATCAGCAGTTGGAACGGCTCTTCCTGTTGTTGAATTTACATATACAACAGAAAATGTTCTCATCTCGCAGTTGACGGTAGTGGGAAGAAATAGTTATTTACGTAACAAGTTCTGAAAGCGAAACTTTACAGGACGAGTAGGTAATTTATTGGGCTCGTCTACCGCTCGTCCTGGAAGCCTTCGAGTCGACTGAAAACACTTTCACTGCGTGCTGCATACACTATTTTCTGTTAAATCGTGTGAAGTACACGAAGCTAAAAGATTATTCGTTTTACATGGGTATCGTTCGGTGCTAATTTAACAACCATTAAATGAAACGGCGCCATAAATCTTTTAGCAAAAAGGTACGTTGAATACTATATACTCTATAGTAATGAAAAAATCAATTGCAATTAAAATATTGTCTCATAAACGTCCTGAAGCCACTGTGGAAGAAATTTCCAGTACTAAAAATTCGGAAGTATTTATGGAAAAAGCATCTTGTATTTATTATTATAGTACTATGTGTTTTCTCTTGGTGCCTTGCTTACTACAATTAATATTATTGTACGATTTAACTTTTTTTTAGGACAAAGTCTTCGAGGAAATGTTTTCCTGTAAATACGCCGAGCTTCATCCATTAGCTCCCCAACATCACAAATGAATATCGACCATTTCAGCGTTAATGCCGAGTTGAACTACACGATTCATAATTAAAAAGTATTATTTCCCTCATATCCATAATAATGCGTAGTTACCATGGTTTCTGTCAGTTTAATAATGATAAAAACTCAAATGTAAAAATTTAACCGCTGCCAAAAATGTGCCAGAATTGAATTGCTTCTGAATTATTTTGACATGGTTTCGAAAGGTACTTTATCAACTAAATTTTATCTATTTATTCAGGAAATAATCATGCGTAATATCATGCGTGCATGTAAACTTCCTTGAATATTTTTTTGTGATTTTCTGTCGAACCGTTTTACTCTGAAGAAATATACATCGTAAACTAAATTTCTTAGCAAAACATTCTGACGGAAAACGTCAAAATTTAATCAGCTATTTTAATAATGCACTTGGGATATTACTGTTAAGTTATTTTAAACTAAATTATATTAATGTACTAAACTTCAAATATCTTAAAGGTGTTTAACCTCCTGCCTCCTACTACTCAATTTACGTACAAGCGTACGAGTATAATAAAAATGTAGCATGTATTTAAAATCTTAATATCTTTTGGAAAAGAAGCGTTTGAGGACACTTTTTCATCGGAACTCTTTTCATCCTTGGGGCTATTACACTAAGCATTTCAAGTTTGAGGATACCGTAAACATAAACCCTATTTATCAGGAAAATTGGCTGTTGTGTTGCTATTGCACATAAACAATTTGGAAAGCTCTGTGGTAGTTGAAAATATTTGGATTTCGTTGTTGTATGCTAATCAGTCACTATTATGTCAATTACGTGAATTTTTCTTTAGGATTGGAGAATATGAACTCTACATTTGATCAATCAAAATATCTTCTAATCACTTCTGTTCTTTTTTAATTTTGAGGTTGAGTTTAATTCCCCTCGAAGTAACGAATTTCACTGCTTCAGAGCGTGTAGGTTTTATTAATCACTAAGCAATTCGGTTATTTTTCAATGTTTTTCATTTTGAACAAATCATAGGTTTGCAGAATGTCACAGTTTTCTGTTTGTAATAATTTGAATGCGCTATAGAGCTTAGTTAAAATTAAATAAACACCCAGCATTTTTTGGCTTAATGTACCTTGTGAACTCAAGCAAGGGTTAGTGTAACGGTTATGTTCTTTGGTGGCTCGTGAACTCTTACAAGCCACCCATGATTTGGTATTTGGTAAATACATCTATGCCGCCCTCCAGCTCTTAGAGCAACTTTGACTCTGATTATGCAAGCTGCAATGTCTTGCGAAGCGTTAGTTTATACGGGTGCACAAACAGAAAAGAGGCCAAATATGCCTAAGTAATTCAAGTATTTACAATTCGAGCAACCGCAAAAGCCTCACAAATTATATAGCGTAGTTAAAATTTTGTCAGAAGCAGGAAGAATTCGAAACTTTATAAATGTTTTCCGATTCCACATATTTGGCCTTTATCATGACTTTTCCAATTTATTTCCGTTATAGCCCAAACCACGTTCTTATACATAGTTAGGACGACAAATAACTCATCAAGGCGTAACAACCAACGTGATTTTTCAACGTAATTAGATTTACGGGGGAAAAATTACGTTGTCTAATAAAAAAACTTACGAAATGAAAATTATTATTTATTTTTTGCCGCCCTTGAAAGAACTGCCCCCATGTGCCGTTGCACACATCGCACAGAGATAGTTACGTCACTATTCGTGGCTCACAATGTATAGAAAAATAGAATTTATAGTATTTGAACTAACACTCTTTAGATAATAATAATAATAATAATAATTCTAAAGCCACATCATGGCATTATTCTATCTACAAGGACATGACAGAAAATACACATATCGATTACATTTATTTCTCTATAGCGGTAGGTTCCGTAACAGATTGTTGTTATTGGATATTGGTTATAGACAACTGTTTAAACATTTCAAATACTAGAGCAAATACAAAGCAGCCTTTCTTTATTTGATATCACAAATAATTCACTGTTCGTCCACCATTCCTGAGCATTCCTTTTCACTATAGACTATGACATCGTTGCATGCAACGAATTTTAAACAGTGTGTACTGTTAGCGATCCACGCATTTTAAATAATTGTATCCTTATAGACCTAAGGACAAAGGATGACCGTTAATAAGCTGCAGTTTATTGACCGTTAATTTTTACTATATCCATCGATGTGCACTAATAACGCACGTGACGTTTAGTGTCACAGAACGTGGAGGACAATAAAATAATTATATCGCACTATAAATCTTTTTGTTTCATATCGTCGCTCATTACGTAAGTACGTTTAAGTTGTATTGCATTACGCAAGGCCGATTACGGCACCGAAAGCAACGAGATGTCACCTGTAACATACTTTATCGCGTCTTCAATCGAGTTCTTTAAGTTTGAAAGTAAATATCGAGTTGAATTCTTCCTGTAAATACCTTATGTAGGTAGTTTTTTACTACAAAGTATTTTCGAATCAACTACAAAGTAAAATGTATGAAAAGTAATTAAATGGCTTTATGAGCGATTAGTGATTCTTTTAAGTGCAAACTGCAGATGTTAATTTACTATAAATCAAAATTAATGTAGTCCTGGCACATAATTAGACTATTAGAACTTGACAGTTACAGCTAACCATTTTGCGGTATTCGAATTGCAATATTTGCTATTGTAAAATATATAAACTTAACCATAAATGTGAATTTGTTGTACAATTGTAAATTACATCATATTGGGAAAATGTCAAGGGTATCTTGAAATAACATATTATTAATATAATTAAACGGTTGCAAGCATTGTATTCCAATGAATTTTGCCTTCTTTCTTTTGTTGTGAGATTGTTGTGTTGGATCAAGCTGCTTTGCAATAAACAAGCCTCACTGCAATATAGTGCATATATTTGATCATATATTAAGCCAAATAAATAGAAAATATCACTGTGTTGTGCGCATTGTGAGGCTAACTAGCCTGATTATTACAGAGAAGCTTGGTTGGATATATGTAGCATCTAAATGATTGACTTATATCCCTATATGGATTTACTACCGGTCTCAGTCTTATTTTTAGAGAGAATTAGTCGCCATGTCTTCCTTAAACGTTTTTATAACTCCCTGCGTGATTTAGCATTTTCTAAGGCTCTCCATTGTTTCCTGTATGTGGTTTTCTCCATTCTGTAATTTCCATTTTCATCCATATCTTTCTCAATCTCGTCATCGATCTCATCTTCGGTCTGCCTTTAGGTCTTCTTAGGGTTATTCTTTATTGTGTTAATTTTAATTAATTAATTATTAGAAATGTTCTGTGGTCTTGATATTATTTTAAGCATTCTTCTTTCCCGTATTCTTAGCAGTTCTTCTTTCTCTCTTATTACACATAATGTTGCAAATGCTTCTATCATGACTAGTCTTATTAGCCCTTTAGATGTTCATTGCGTTTTCTTAGTACTAATGTTATTATATTTCAACAATTTTTAATTCTCTTGCCTCAGACAAAGAAAGTATTGTAATCGTGAAAAGGTCACTTTCGACTATTTTTCAGATATTCACTTTAGAGGGTTTGTAGATGACAAAAAAACATGTTTTCTCAATTCCGTCTGTCTGTATGTAGGCGTTACAGCTCAAAAACTACTTTATCTCAAATTGGTCAGAGAACAATTATATGTTGCATATAACTTAAGCTTGTATCCATGAGGCAAATTAGTACATTTATCATCCAACAGATAGAAAGTGAACTAGAGATACCGGGTGAACATTTTTTCTCTTAAATATTTTTTAAAATTTTTGTTTCAGAAGTTTTACTTGCGATGGAAGTTCTGTGTAAAACCCTTTACAGATTTTTTGCTTTATTTATAGCTTACATCTCTCTCTCTCTCCCTCTCTCTCTTAAGTCTTCCCTCTTGTCATCTATTTTCTTTATTTTTATTCCTTGTTTAAATGTTTGCATCTCTTCGAACGTATATTTTCCTATTCTAAGATATTATGTCTTTGTTTTATTTCTCCGGTGTTTCATATACTTTGTTTTTATTTAGTTTCAGTTTTCCCTTCTACCGCCTTCTCCAATCGTGGAAATGTTTCATACAGCTCTGTTACATTTTTCTTAAACCACAACATCGTCAGCATGGACAATAATTTGTATCTCTTTAGTTAGTATTGATCCTTGTCCTCTAGTTTTCCTTCTGATGTTTTCTAATACTATGCGAAATACTGTTGCAGACAGAGGGCATCCTTGATGTACTCCAAAGTTATTTGCGTTAGTTTCATTAGCTTTGTTGCTGCACTAACCGGGTAATTTTTTTTAATATCACCACAACTCCGCGTCTCCCCCCCCCCCCCCTTTTTTACTTCTTTTTCTTATAATTTTAGTGATGGATTTCCTTCCAAAAGTTTTTATTTGTTGCTTTGGTTCTACTTTCCATGCGCATATCTTGAAATCTTTCATATACCCTTTATTAAATTGTATAATTTATATGCCCTTTCCACCCAATTTAATCATTTCGTCTGATAATTTTGTGTGCTGCTATACGATGTTGTTCTTTTAATAGCTTTGTTAAACTTGTCTATAAAGGCTCAAAACTACTTCCTCTTCTTCTACTTCTTCTTCTACTATCCTCTCCTGTAGTTCTATGTCAATATTTTGTTAGTCATCTCTTCTTCCTTTCGGTACCTAATTTTGTTACTTGTTTTTTCAGCTTTTTGCCTCCATCTCCAGATCTTCTTTTTTTCTCGTTCGCAGATATTTTACTCTCGCCTCCCACTGTCGTTTCACCACATTCTTTGTTGAACAATTATTTTCTTCTTGTTACTCTCTTATAGTAGCGGTTTGTGGGGGATTTTAATGGTAGAGTCAACCACTGAACGTAAAATGCATTTTCCACCCCCTCACAGATAATGACAAACTCCGACATCCCGAGATTTAAATATTTCGCATATGGACTGGCAAAAGTTAGCAACAGTGAAAAAAAAAATGCTTTACAGGCTATTAAAGTATGATGCACTGAATCGAATATCTCTCTTTTATTTTTCGTTTAAATGTATAATTCGACAAAAAAAATTGTTTCCACTGTTTGAGATACATAGATCCATGCTTTAAAATAAGAAGAATGATGAAAAATAACAAAAAATGTTTCTTTCAAATTAAAAACAATTCTTGAATGACCGATTCATTATGGTAGAGCCATTGATTGCTCTTTATTTTGTATTTTCTGTTTTTCTATTTATGTTTTACGTCGTTGTTTTTAGGACTTTTTTTCTAATTCTGTGTTTATGTGTTCTTATATTCCTCTCTTACGTTTTCATATACAAATTTTAGATAAATGAAAAAAGTACTAGGTTCCAATCAAACAAATTTAGCAGTCGATTAATAAAAAATCCAAAATAAGAACTTTTCCATCTATATAACAATATAAAAACAAACTTGTCATATGCTTGGAAATGAATGCATTTATGTTCAATCGCGATAAAGTTACTTTTCAATCCCAGTAAAAAGCTAAGTTTTCCCTAGTCATTTTTAGTTTTAATTGTTAATTCGTTGATAACGAGGGCAGATTGTCTTCCGAAATGTTCGATATTTATTTTTTTTTAATTTTGTAGGGTGGCGAAATAAAAAGAACATGAATACACATTTATTTGTATTTATTGTGATATTCGCAAAATCTTTTCATAAATAGCAATTGTTTAACATTTTCTAAGTTTCCTGCTGAGTAAGTAAACAAAGAATAAGTTTGCTATGCGTTTAATTATGAACACAACCGATTTATAGCTTTTTATATAATATTACGAGTACATTCGCCCTAATATTTTTTAAATATTTGAAACCATTCTGTTATTTAGATTGACTAAAAGTACATTGTAATCAAGTTGTCTTGAATATGTTTTATTAGTGCACGAATTACGTTTTCGTGTAAACTTCAGGCGGCCTTTAATTAACAATTCATTTTGTTTTCCATAAATCCCAAAATCCTCTCGTATTATTCGTAAGGAAATAATTAAAACTCAACTTTTTGATAGTATTGTGGATTTAATTGCGAATCAGTGAGTGAAATGCGAAAGTCTAGCCGCGCATGACACTGAGATTACTTTAATTGATGTTTTTAATGAAGGAAGTCCATGGATAAAGTGGAGGTTGAAAATGCTGTTATTATATAATTTTGTGGGACGGGGAAATCCAGCAGAAGAAATGTAATCTTTTTAACTGTGTGTTTTGCTAGTTTTGTGATGGACATATCATTCTATTTAAATAAAATAACGTATGACTTAAACTAGATACAAATATAATACATGTTTGAAAAAAATTTGCATTTGCATTTTGAAAGCTGTTCATTTTTCTTAAAATTTTATGTATAAATAATTAAAATATAAATATAACAGCTAATTTTATTAAATTTAAACAATACTTCGTAAAAGCCCTTCACAAACCTTGGAAACTAAGCTGAAATATGTCTCAAATTTTTTTAAAAAGTCAAACATAGTTGATCTATTTATGTTCTATGTTTGTGCTTGCTAAAATTATTATTTTAATTACTATAAGCAGTGTTAGTTACGATCTATCTTTATTTAATTGCTATATTTCATTTATAAATATTCTCAAAGCTGGACTACTCCTTTAAGAATATTTCAGAAAATGGCATCAATACGTAAACTTTTATATTAATTAGTATTAGTAAATGTAATAATTGTTAAAATATGGTATCATGTTTAAATAAAAATTCTGTTTCTTTGTAGACTCGGTCTAGGCATTCATGGCGTTGTAATGCGCATGACTTACTTTCGAGATTTCTATAAAATCGTCCGCGGTTCGAAGTCCGCGTAAAGCTGGGCTCTTCATGCATCATCATATTGTAACATGATGATTGAAGGCAAGGAAAAGTCGATATCGTCGGTGGAATACTATACTGGTTGTAGCCATGTGAACGTAACTGTTACCTTGTCAGTATTAGCTTATTCCATATTCTGCATTTTATTTTCAAAAATAATTTAGACACTCTTTTAACTTTAAAATCTAACGCAATTAAAAGCAACTAAAAACGTGCCTTATGAAGAGGTAAAACTAAATGATTGCCGTGTAAGTTGCCGTAGTGTTACTATAACTACTATAATTTTTCTTCATTTTAATGCAAATGCGATGGTTTTTTGCATTGTTTCCATAACTAGGTCTGGGCACCGTTTGCCTGTCTGGTAATTAATAAATACACACGTATACTACGATGTTCTATTTCAAGCCGCTATAAAAACTTGCATAATCTGCATTAAAAACAACTTTGCCCATTGATAAAAAGCAGCGAAGCAGTTTTCCACACGCTATTAAACCCTAATTTTAAAATGATTATTTTGCAATTTTAGATCCAACTTCGAACACAACAGGTGAGGATTTTCAGTAGCTGAAACGTAACGGTAGTATACTCTATTTTCCGCCATTAACCAATCGATTTTTAAATGTTAACCCAATTTCTAACTTTACTTACAACTACTTCGACTCGAAACGCGATGCTTTGGTGATTACGTCTATTTGCTTCTACTAACAAATTTTACTAAATCCTACTTAAATACATGCAGGTCTGAAATCTGGATTTTTTTGTAACCTTGATTGTTGTATTAAAATTATAAATACGTGTAAATGTGTGTTGTAGTAGATTGGTAGCAGTGTTTCTAACATAATGCACTAGATTTCATTTTTTACTATTTTTGAACAGTGGGTGTAACAGTATTAGTATTGCGAAGCATTTAAAATTTAAATTAGCTGTGTTAAAACGACGTACTTGGCAACATCAAAAAGATTAAATTTGAGTTTGAATTTTACCAAATCCCTGAACAGTCACGTCGTGAAATAATTTTTCAGGAACTGAAAACTTTGTGTAATAAATAAATCGATTTAAATTAATATGGAACATTAGTGTTAACCATGACTATACTTTAAAATGCTTCAAGTGTACTTTTGCTACTTATGGAAATTGAAAAACATTTTTAATATTTACTTGTGTTCTTGCTGGTTCCCTTCAATTCTACCGTGAATCTTGGAAAATACTTCCTTTCTCTTTGTACGTAGAAATCTCTATGTAGTCTCTTATAGTTTTTAAATATGTAAATGTAAATTATAAAGCTCATAGACACACCTTGTCTGTCATTAACATCCTGTTTTTAAATAGTTCTCTTATTGCAGCTTACCTTTATATGCATATTTATATGCATGTGTGTTTGTTATTTATAGAGAAAATTACTGTTGGAGTTATTTAAATTGTTTTTTTACATGAAGGATTTGCATAATAACACTTCACTTTCTGAGAATAAGAAGATTGTTCTACTTTTATTGTTACGTTATTTTTTGCCCGTTCTTGAACGGAAACATGCCAGCGACTAAACTCGGGAGAATGGGTCGTGTCAGCTTATATTGGAAAAGGTGATAACTAAATTGCATAAATAATATTTATAATCAGCATATAAATCATAAGAAATCGATTATTCTAGTACCTCACTTACTCAAAGGAGTATCGAGAGAAATCGCTGCAAAACGCTGCTGAGGAGACCTGAAAATTAATACACTGAAGCAACAGTGTGATTTCTGTACATATACGTGCAATTTAAAATAAGTAAATTACTGGAGTGATTAAATTTCACATCTTTCCAAAATAAAAATGGTTTATTTACAACCAGAGACGGTCAGTTTATCCAAGTACCTGTATATTCCTTCCCACACTGAATCAAAATGATTTTAATAGCTGGGACAGCAAACCAGCTTGAAAATTATGTTACGAAAATTAATGAGTTCTTAACTGCCTTGGGCCACAGTGTAAAAGTTAGTTTCAGCGACTCCATTTTTGGCGCAATGCTATATTTAACCAGGATTACATTTGCTTGTTATAACCGGAATTCCTTAATCACTTAATACAATAGATATCGCAAAATTTAAATGAACAAACTTGAACGATACCTAGTTATTGAAGCTTTTTTACAATGTGAAGTAAAATCACAATTTAAGCACGTATGCTACAGACAAAACGATTGTACTGTAATTATATCAAACTACATACTTTGCCAATGCCCTGTACTCATATGCAACTGAGCGTCGAAGACGGGACAATTCTATAACCAAGAATTCCTGCGTGGCCTCTTCAAAGAGCAACGTAACCACCAACCTCACAACTGGCTACGATAAGGGCCGAAAGAATTGAGTTACCAAAAATCTCTACCAAAGCAAAGATGTCCTGGACGTTGAGCAAAGGGTTAATTCCACCCAAGGATCGGCAAGATGGTTTCAAGGCTTCTCGCAGTAATCCCCAACAGAAACTAACCAGGTCAAGATCTTGAAATTCCCGGTTTCAAACCTCCACCATGAAAAAGGTTAACAAAAGGCACAATTAGATGATAAATCTGCAAGGGAAATAACGCTTACCAGAGCTCTACCCTTTAAGCCTTCCAACTATAGATTGATCGGTCACACAGCACGTAGTTCCACGTAATGTGGTACAATTTCGGTACAAAACAAAACAGCAAAAGTTTCTCGCTGGGCACGACCCCAAATCAACACAAATATGTCACTTCGAACTCGTGGCGATTTCTTAAAAGGTCCCCAAAATCGTTTACACCAACTTGCCTTCACGACCTTGTCTGCTAAAATGCCCTAAAAACGAGGGACGTGTCATTATAACAAACCTACCAGGCGAAATATTTCCATTGAGGACATTTAAATGGTTTCATTATCTACTCCAAGAAAAATCAAGACTAAAGTCTTACAGTAAAATTAAATTATTGTGGGAGCTAAAAAGTTCTTCAAATTCTTCATTGAAATCGTAGAAGAATTACAGCAATTACAAATTATAAAACTATTGGTACTCTATTTGCTCTTGCTTTGCCAATAATAGTGCACGGAATCCAAGGCACACTTCATAACATGAATATGAACTGCCACTTGCCGACGTGGGCACGAGAGTTATACAAGCTAGAAAAGTTAAACAAATATTTTAATGGTCCAATTTTTAATGGCCTCAAGAAATGCAAAGGCGGATATGAATGTGTACTCATACTCAGGAAATCGTGACTTATAGCAGAACAATCTTATGGCTCGATAATGCCAAATATTAAAATAACCAGTATTTCATCACCGAATCGTTGCTCAACTCTTGTCCTTTTAATTATATGTTTTTCTTACATTATGTTTTTAGAGTAGTGCGAATAGTAACCTATATTGAAGGCCACCTTATGTATAAGAGCTACATTTTTTAAAATTGATTTGATAGAAGTTGTACTTCTGGAAAGGGCATTAAAACAAATATTCCATTCTTTCCGGCTCAACTTCAAGAGCAAATATAGTATGATCAAAAATTATTTTTATCTAATATGGCTGTGGAATAGTTCCGAATTTGTGAATGAAACTATGACGCACTGAAAAATCAAATTTCAATTTTAACATTGAAGTATAAACGTAGTTGTGTTCATAAATTAGGAAATATTATATAGCCATACTAGATGAAAATTATTTTTGATTATACTTTATAAAATGTACAGAAGCCGGGTAGCGCAGTTGGGTAAGCGCTAGGCTTGCATTAAGCAAAAGTCCTTGGAATCGGGCTCGGTGAGACCATTCACAGTTGGGCATCAAATTAACTGTGCTCTACTCAGAACCACAAACCTAAGAGAGTAACAAGGTAAACACATCACCAAGACACAAACGTCACACAATGGTCGCTGCGCAAGCACAGGCGTGCTCCAGCTTTGTAACCCAAATCCGGGACAAGTTGAGCATTGTACCGCCAGACGCAAGCGTATAAAGCAACAGCCTCTACACCGCAAGGTAAAAGTAGGTTACCGACAATACATACATACTTTATAAAATGTGCTTTTATATATAGCTCTAGTACCGGTACTAAGATGCAATTAACGTCGCTCTCCTCCAGTTTATGAACTAGAGTAACAAGACGACGCACAAACATATGCACATACATGTGACTTGGAGGTAAGGCTTTGTTGCTTACAAAGATCGAGGAACGTGTCAGCTATTTTGTCTTAAGTAACGAAAAAAATGTTTGCTACACTACTGATGGCTTCCAGTAAAGCACGAATGCCAGTCGAGAAATCGCAATCAAAGTATTAGGTATCACCGCAATTTAGATCGAAATCTGATAGATTATCTGGCATGTGAGACATTCGTAATCCGCTGCGAATGCTCAACGTACTCAAGCACAGATTTTGATTGCCTCGATAGCCAAACACGGCGGCAGGGAAATGTATTACGACTACAACTAGTCGTACTTGTCACTAGGAATTCAAGTAGCAAATGCCAAAGGAAAGGTCGTTCGAACATTTTGCAGCCAGGCAACGGAAACCGAATTCCACAAGGTAGAGGCCAGTTCTGCTTTTAAATTTTGCAAGTTGTGCTTGCAAACTATACAGGAAGTAATGCTGCATGCAAGTTAAATAAATAACATCAGCCTGGTGTCAATTCCACGTTCGGCAATTATATATTGTATATTTTTATGGCTCAAGAATGTGTAAAAATAGTCTTCTCACGATTATGCAGAATTTGAAATTTAAAACATAAAAACAGTATAATTTGGCAGTTATTCTTTGAAATAAATATCGTACACTAAATCTTTTTGAAACTTCTAGCATTGTTTATCGACTATTCTTTTATTTATCCCTAAATATAAGGACTTTCTTGCAATTTTCAACAAAATCAAGCACATGTTTGTCACTTATAAAGTGTAGTCTTGTACATGTTACAAAAAGTTTTGCTGATTTTAAATCGTTCGTAATTAATTTATCTTATGTCTAGACTGAAATTATAGGAAGCATCAAAGGGCAATATTTGAAATTCCATTAAGTCACTTTAAATAATTTTCAAAATATCGGGGACGTCATTGTACTACATATTCCTAGAAATAGGAAAAAAAAATAACGACGAAAACCGTATTGTTATTCGAAAGTACCAACATTTGAAAAACAGTTTTTATAATAAAGTAAAATGTATGTTAAAATAAATAAAAAGTGGTATAAGAAAAGGATAACGTCAACCAAATTACCAAAATACTTACAAAACGGTGAATGATGAGGTAAAGCACAAAATTAAAGATAAAATATGGCATCGAAGAAGTATTTACATTCAAAAAGAGAAGAAGAGTGAGAATGGAAACGTTGCAAGTAATACGAGGAACAGTTTAAATAAGAAGTGGGGGGATACTCAAGAAGAACTAACAGAAATGGCGGGCGAAGGATCAATAACTAAAAAAGAAGTTATGGAAGCAATAAACCGAAAATTAGGAAAATCAGACAGAAGAAATGAAATAAGCCCACTCGAAATCACTTGCAGAACTGATCACTTGCAGATCTTCTAACGATGATTCCCAAAATAGCTCGACTCCGAGTGAAAAGGTTAAAATACGGAAAATGATAAAAAACAGAGGTTGCAAGATGGCCCCACAGGTAATGGTTGCTTCTAACATATCGTCTGATCCTGGCTCAACCAGTCGAATTTCAGCAATTTGAATGGAGGAAATTTAAAGAAATGGAAGAAAATATAATAATATAAGAATTATATGCAGAAACAAGACCATATGTATGTTTCCAGATCAGCAGCAGAAAATAATTTAGATGAAGGCATTTATAGACATACTTGCAGCTTTCGATTTTTTAATTAAAACGACTTTGTGGATAGCCATAGCAACAGGAATACCGAATAGATTGATCTAAGATCTAAGTCATTATGCAATAGAACAATCGTAATAATGAAAATAAAAATAAAGAAGTATAAAAGCTTTCTTATGAAAATGGAGTCAAACAAGGTGACTCACTCGGTCTCTTGCTATTTATAGTAGTTGCGGACCAAATTTAAAAAAGTAAAAGAAGAAAGAGCACTGAACAAAAAATTTTGAGCACTGGAAAATAAAAGAATTAAGCAATGATGGAACTTAGAACAATAAATAAAGAAACGAATATAAAAAGAAATAAGGGTATACCATCAGATTAATACAACATAAATAAATAAAAAAGAACTATAAAAAACACAATTGAACTTATATTGACATATGGAGCAGAAACTTTGCAAATGCAAGGCAAACAAACACAAGAGTAAAATTACAGCCGCAGAGGCAGAATTAGAAGCGTAGTAACAAGGGGGAGCTAGACGAAGAACCGCTAGTAGAAACTACTAAAGAAATATCTCCAATGGTATGAGCATGTTGTCCAAATGGAAGAAAAGACAGTTCTTAAATTATAATGGAATTAAGAAGGAAGGAGAAGAAAGGATGAGGGATATACAGGACAACATGAATACGGCACAATAGAAAGGAAAGAAATTCGATGAAGTAAAAATGCTGGCGCTAAATAGAAGGGAATACCAGACATGGATCGAAGGCCCGTGCCCTTAGGGGAGAAGGGATTTGCCAAAGAAGAATAACTAAAACTAATAGTATATTATGTTATTAGTAGCAACAAAAGAAGCTTGGCTGCCGAACATAATGGGGAGTTTTTCACAAGATATAACTTCGGTAAGGTCATTAATAGACAATGAAAAAGGCAGGGGTCCCAGATTAGATCCATGGGGAAC
>CALNHX010010959.1:0-35916 GCA_940337035.1 Agriotes lineatus
AGTAGATAAGCTAGCTCTTAAAATAACTGTTGTTTTCTTGGTGCAAATAACATAAAAAGGATAAATAATACAGGTCAAATTGTGGCAGAGCGTCATGTCAACCGTCAACCGAAACTTCATGGTCCTTCTATGGTCTGATATAAATCCTCTTTAATATTAAATGAAATGTACTTGTGTTCGTAGTTTTAAAAAACACAACCAATAGGCATAATAAGTAATTGTTTTCTGTGATAACATCGCTATTAAAAGTAATGGAAATTTGTTTACAAAAAATCGAATATAGTAACAGTCGAATGCAACTATGGTACTTTAGCCCGTTTAACACGGCATGTAGTGTTCTACATTATTGAATAGGTATGATGATTATTGCCAATGCATTTATAAAGATTTTTTAAAACGTAATATTCAGAAGAGTGCTAATACACAAATGGACGTACTCGAATGCCTTTAATTAACTCTGTTAACTTAAATAAATGTTCAAAGGGTAATAATACTTTTTTTTCTGCAACACCATATCAAGTACTTTTATGGAATTGTTTTTGTTTCAGAAAGAGATTCGCCATGCATAACTCCAGATAATGAAGATGGAATCTGCGTGCTAGTATACCAATGTCCAGTGCTAGAGCAGCAATATTTGCAACCAGGAAATAGCAGTAAAGTGGAATTGATTAGAAGGTCGCTTTGCGGATTTCATCATGAAAATAGGACAGATATGATTTGTTGTAGATTGTCCCAAATCAAAAGAGGTATTATAATGTGTTACATCTTACATTTACCAGAAACTTAAACTAATATTATAACGGTTTTATCCAGCATGTTTTAATTACATTTTTCGAAAACTGTCATCAAATGTTGACATTTTCGTTAAATTCTCAGTAAGCAAAGTGATTCTTTTTTGTCACTTACCTAACTGCGAAATAGTTTTATGGTCTAGAACGCAAAATACTTTAGCGTTCTAGAACGCAAAATACTTTAGCGTTCTAGAACATAAAAGAAATGTTAAATAGTTTGTCATTTTTTGGAAACTTATTTGTGATTTTATTAATTAAGTAACATAGATATACACGAAGCAGCTAAAGAGGCCCTAAGAATAAAAGCTAACAATAGAAAAATTAGAAAATATTGGTGAAATGAAAACGTTGAACGTTTAATTGAGGAAAAGAAACAAGCTTACTATCGATGCCTAAACTCAAAAGATGTTGAAGATAAAAAAATATACAGAAGATGCTCCTATGAAGTTGAGAAAGACATAGTTAAGACAAAAAACATGTATTCGCAACGGAAATGTAGCGAAATAGACAACCTACTAGGGAGTTCCAAGTCGAGAGCAGTTTGGAAAACAATAAAAAATTTAAAAACTAACTCAAACGAGAAATTGACGATTGATACAATTGGACCTGATAAATGGGAGCAATATTATCAAAACCTACTCACAGAAAAACGACCACAGTTCCGAAGTATCAATTATAAACTGGACAAGGTAGAAAATAAATGCCATGATTCTACAGTTGACGAGGTGTCAAAAGCGCTTAGAAGCATGAAGAACAATAAATCTCCTGGACCTGGAGGTATACCGGTAGAACTCTTTAAACACGCGCCGACAGTAGTAATAGAACACTTAACAAACATTTTTAATAAATGCTTAAATGGCGCAGCGATACCTACTGCATTAAAAACCGCACATATTAGTTCAATACATAAAAAAGGAGACAAGACAAACTGCTCAAATTACAAAGGTTTGAGTGTTACTGCGTCTACGAGTAGACTGTGCGGCAAGATGTTACGAAGAAGGATTGAAAATGAATTAAAAAGATCTTGTATTGATAACCTATTTGTATTACAAGAAATTATAGAAAAAACCTTAGCACATGGGAGTAAGCTTCATTTAATGTTTATTGATCGCCTTTCTTAGATATGATAGTATCTCTATAACTAAATTGTGGAAAGCTATGCAAGAAAACGAAATACATCCGCAATATATAAATGCAGTTAAATTAATGTACGAACAAAATGTAAGCCTAGTAAATACGAGGATAGGAAAATCAAATTACATTAAAGTCAATAAAGGCATTCGGCAGGGATGCTGCATATCTCCCACGTTATTTAAACTGTTTTTAAACTCAGCACTGAAGCAGTGGATTAGAAAGTGTGAGAGAATGGGAGTCAAAATTGGAGAAAGAAATGTTTTTACCTTACTATTTGCGGACGACCAAGTTGTTCTGGCGGAGCATTATGATGATGCATGCTACATGTTTAGAAAACTGGTAGAAGAGTATAAAGCATGGGGTCTAGAAATAAATATGGAAAAGACAAAGTATATGACAATTGGGGAAAAGGGAGAAAGTATGAAGTTAGACATGGGTACTATCGAAAATACCCAAGAATATAGATATCTAGGAGTGAAATTAACAAATAATGGAAAGGATGACAAAGACACCCTGGATAAAATAGGAAAAGGGAGAGCAATAACAAGTCAGTTAAATTCGATACTATGGAGTAAAGAAATTAGGAAAGAAACTAAGATTAAACTATTCAGATCAATGGTAGAGAGCTGCGTCACCTATGGGTCAGAAATATCGACAATTAACCAAAATCTCAAAAGAAGAATCAACGCAGTCAAAAATAGTTATTGGAGACGATGCTGTGGCGTGACACTGTTGGATCGTGTGAGAACTGAAGATATTAAACAGCGAATGAATATAGAGACAACCCTAACGGACACAATAGAAAAAAAAACAGCTATCCTGGTATGGACATGTAAGAAAAATGACAGAGGAGAGGTTACCGAGTGTTATTTGGAACTGGACACCAGCTAGAAGAAGAAGACCCGGGAGGCCACAAACCAAGTGGAAAGACGGGATAAGAAAGGCAATGGAAAGAAGGGATCTCCAAAACGACCTATGGCAAGACAGAGAAGCATGGAGTTTGGGATGAGATAGACGGCCTCAAGAGCTGTAATAAAGTTTTCATATATGTATATACAGTGAATTTATTTTGATGTTTAACATAGCAATTTCGTTTCTATGCCAGCATTTAATCATACAGGTCACTTCCGTAGTTACCAATTAAATCAATAGATTAGAGCGTTTATTTTACAAGTTAACATACGAATTTGAATTAGGTACTTGCTAACAATAAACTTTAATTTTGTTTCCAGAATGTAGGTACGCAACTAAAAAGTAGATACGTAAGAACAACTTGTGTGTTGTATCTTTTCTTCGGTGGTATACATTAGGATAACTTTTAATTCTCTTTTTGACAAATAATAATTCCAATGATAACTCGTAAAATACACGCTCTAATCTATTGCTTTCATTTGTAACTATGGAAATGACCTGTATGATTAAATAGTGGCATAGAAACAAAACGCTTATGTTAACTATTAAAATAAATTTCCTGTATATAAGCCGTTCACGATCTTTTTGGGTCAGGTGAGGCTATGACCATCTAGTAATTTTGTTGGCAGAACCTCTGTTGCAACTAAACTCCCTCTTGGAAATTGACACTTTTTGTGTTAGCAGGTTAGGTTGTTTTCAGTTTAAGGTTATATTTTATGAATAGGTACATTGTTGCCGGATATTCTCTAGTCTCCACATCGACTCGCGTTCTTTTAAATTTGGTCTGTTCTTTTTAAATTGGAAGTAGCATCGTTTAATGGAAATTTTTTGTCGTATCAAAATTATTTTGGGCATTTTGACTTTTCCTTTGACGGAAATTATAATTATTTTTAGACATTTGATAAATCATTTATTTTCTTACGAATATTAAAATAATAAATCTGGCAATGTGGTGGCAAGAACATGTTGAACAGACACTGACAGAAAACAAAAGTTGCATCCGCTACATCATCGCATCAGTTAGTCCAACATGAAAAGAAAAAATCATAGCCAACTCTGTCCCAAAAAGGTCGTGAACGGCTTATATATATATATATATATATATATATATATATATATTATATTGACAGCTCGGTGGTTACTACACAGGACGAGAATTTAGACTGGAAAAGGGGTTGAACCAACACCGATCTCAGTACTTTGGCAAAAGTTTTTATGAGCTATTAATAGCCGAAGAGCCAGCGACAAAAATAGTTGCGTGAAGAAAATATTTCATATTATTATACTCTCTTAACGTCGCTGATAATTAATTCAGAAGTTTGCCTGGTTTTAGGCAGTGGAAAGAAGTAGAGATATATCTATTTCTTCTGTCCCTTCGGAAAAGTATGTTTAGTTAAGTGAAACTGACTTGACAAAATGTCACGTATCCTTTTTAAATTAGGTTATACTTTTTTATCTTTGACAAACATTTTTAGCTATCTTGTATTTGTCAAACGTCAAAAGTTGTAACCTAATTTTAAAAAGTATAGGTACCTGACATTTTGTCAGGTCAGTTTCACATAACTAAACATCACCTATTAGGGATACTTTTTCCAAGGACCATAAGAAAATGAAATACTCAGATATCGAATAAATTTGTAATAAAAGTCGCCTGTGATACTTGTTATATGTTTGATAGTTCTGAAGTTTATTGTTGGTGGCACTGTTAACTACGTCAAATTTGAGGTGGTCAGGTTAGGTTTTGTGTCAGTTTGTGTCAAATAACAAACAAAACCTAACCTACTAACCTCAAATTGGACATACACCGACAGTGTCACCAACAATACACTTCAGTACTATCAGATACGTTTATTTTATCTGTCATCTCTACCACTTTGCGCCCCTGCTGCAGCTTTCTCCTTTACCGGAAACCAGGCAGACATCCAACTCAATTATCAGCGATGTTAAGAGAGTATAATAGCATGGTATATTTTCTTAATAAAATTACGTAATTATTTTTATTTGAAATCGGCAGTGATGTACGCCAAAATCGTCATTAAAATATGAGAAATCGGCAGTGAAGTAATCCATTGTTTTACAACTTTTTTGTAGGTGGTGAGGCGACAGATAAGCATCAATCGACCGAACATAAACTACAAAAGTTGGTTAAAATGTTTTAATTTCACGATTTCTCGATTTCAAATAAAACATAAATTACTCTTCGGCACTGAAGTTCCTTTTTATCTCTCATACGGCTTATTAACTAAATCCACATTCGTGATAAAAAGTTATACTTCAGTGCCTTGGTATACAAACTACTATTGTCGCTGGCTCTCCGTCTATAATGGTTTGTTGAAATAAAACCACTTGATGCTAAGGTCAACGTTTCGATTTTATTCTTTAAATCATTTTCAAGACCTTACAACTTGTGGCAAAAAACCAAAAAATCACATGTATTACAAAATCAATTCTCATCAATTGACGGCCATGCTGGCCTAAAACCAATAAATTGTAATACTTAATTAATTTTATATGTGTTTGTGACCTTTTACTATGTAACATGGCGACTTGATGAGAAACCTACGCTTATTGCTTAATCAAAATCAGTTAGTAATGTTATATTACGCTCATGTTGAATCACATATTAGGTATGATATCTGTTTCTGGAAGTGGTCCACACATTCAGGTAACGTCTTTTTAGCTCAAAAGCTCATCATAAGGTGCATTGAAGGCGTAACTAGTACTACCAGCTGTGTTGATATTGTTAAGAAATATAAGTTATTAACGCTCCCTTGCCTATATTTGTTCGAATTATGTGTTTATGCCTACATAAACAAAAGTAATTCTGTAAAAAACAAGGATATACATAATATTAACACAAGAGCAAGAGACAATCTTCATGTACCTTTTGCACGCTACTTAATTACGTATAAGGCACCTAAATGTGCTTCATAAAGAGCATTTAACCTCTTCCCTACATGTATTAAAGAGAGTAATTCTTTGTAAATTTTTATGACTCACCTGAAACAGTTTCTTGTAAAAAAATGTTATTATTCTGTAAACGATTACTTCTAATGCATATTTTTGCTGCTATGTAACTACTTTGATATTTTAGGTTAGCCATTGTATTTATGAGACTGTGATATTTATTTTATATGTACCAACTTTTGTAAACTGTGGAATTGTTGTTTTTTTGTGTTTGCTGACGCTTTCTATGTACTTACCGTACTGTCTTGGAAATTAATTGAAATTGACAGAAACTCTAGCATTACGTTAGTGTGTAAATAAATAACATGCAAGCTTCGCTCAACTGCTGTGATTGTAAAATTTAAACCTTATCACATGTTTTTGTAATACATGTGCTTTTTTGGTTCTTTGCCACAAGTTGTTAGGTCTTGAAAATGATTGAAAGAATAAAATCGAAACGTTGGCCTTAGCATCAAGTGGTTTTATTTCGACAAACCATTAATAGCTCATAAAAACTTTTGCCAAAGAACTGAGGTCGGTGTTGGTTCAACCCCTTTTTCAGTATAAATTCTCGTCTTATATATACAGTGTCCGCCAAAAAGTCGGCATAAGGAAAAAAAAATGATTTTTCAAAAAAACGTTTTACGTTAAGAATTTGTGCTCGTCTAGAAACCTATTTAGCCCATATCATATAGACCGAGTGATTTTTACTTATTTAGAAAATGGAGTTTTTAGAAATTGTCAAAATCCGAAAAGTACTGTTTTTCATAAACTAACTTAGATTTCAATGAGATTTTTTTAGGGTATATTATTTTTAGCCTACTGTACAATCTCAGGGCCATAAAACCCCTAATTTTTTTCAACTTTAGCTAAAAATTAATTTTTCAGTTCTTTAAATATTTTTCAAAATTTCACATACTAAGACTTAATATTAAAATTAATTTTTTTATGTAAAAACTTTAAAAATTTATAATTGTAAGCAATAATATAAAATGTTAATTACTTTTTTCGATTTTTTATTATTTTTGGAAAAGTAGTATGTTTACATAATTTGTACGTTTTTTATGCAAGGCACGTTTTAGGAGAAATCTTTTTCAATTCTGATTAATATCTATTTAAATGGCTTCTACAAACTCTAATCTAGCCCTGTTAATAAAGTACTGTTACAAAAATCGTGTAAATGTTCTTTTACAGTTGTCTAAATGAGGAGATTTTTCTTTATCCAATTTACATGTTCTAAAAAACTTCAACACCCTGTATTTTAAAAACGAAGCCGTTTAGGCCCCATGTTTGTATGAACTTTTTATCGTAGAATTGATCAAGTAATCACCCCATAAGGTTTGTCTACGTACTTAATTAACATCCTGTATATAGATCTCTCACTGCATTGATAGAGGTTTTACTTATATTAGCTTTACTCATACTGGTCCACAACTTACTTAGTAGAATACTCTCAAATGCCTTAAGAACATCGACAAATATTAGATATACTGCTCTGTCACATGCATTTTTCTTTTGTATCAGTTGTCTTAACACGAAGACATTATCTGTACAAAATCTTTCTAAATCCGCATTGCTCTTCGGGTTCTACTATTTCATCCTCTATTCTAGCTTTTATAATTTTTCCATATAATCGTCCTATGGAGCTAATGACACTAATACCCCTGTAATTGCTGCAATTAGTTCGACATCCCTTTTTGTAAATAGTCGATATATAAGCTTTCTTCAATTCTTGGGGCACCGCCTCTCCATTCATACATTTATTAAAGAGAATGGTCAATAATTCAAACAATTCCTGAGGTGCAGCTTTTACTAGATCAACAGGTATATCACCTGGTCCTGGAGGCTTCTCTGCAGTAATGCTGGCTGCTCGACCTGCTATGTCTTGATTGTCATACTCGTCGGTTTTATACTCATCTCGATCTTCCTGAAGTAATTTTTCGTAATATATCTTCCATGTATCTATTTGAATCAGACTAACTTTGCCATTATCCTTATAATTCGTTCTTATTGATTTCAGTAATTTCCACG
Organism: Agriotes lineatus; assembly: GCA_940337035.1. Lineage (NCBI taxonomy): Eukaryota > Metazoa > Arthropoda > Insecta > Coleoptera > Elateridae > Agriotes > Agriotes lineatus. The sequence goes on from CALNHX010010959.1 coordinate 7,815, forward strand.
CCTGATTAGCCCATGTATTACCTCTGCACTCGTTTATCTGGGCTCACCTTTGGTCCCATGTGTTATTCTTAACTTTAATTACTGCTTTTTTTACTTCTATACTTTTACGAGCATACGCTTTCCTGTCCTCGATGTCATGTGTAGCCGACCATTTCATGTATAGCTGCTTTTTTCTCGGTCGCTTACTTCTAATGGTTTGTTCTTCTCCTAGAGCCTCTAGTGCAGCTTGATATAAACATAGCTTTATATTATCATATAACCACTCAGTGGATCCATTCCGATCAATGCGGCTTAATTTATTTGCCAGCCTTAAGCGATAAACAAATTTAGTTGATTCATTACGTCCTTGAATGTTGAAGTGCATGTTATTGATGCATTCGTGCCCCTCTGGTGGTTGATACTTCTCGTCTTTGTTACCATTTCTAAATGGGAGGTATATTTTAGATAGAAAAAGGTAGTGATCAGTCCCGTACTCTGCACCTCTTTTTACACTAATATATATAGTTCGTATTGAGCTCATCTGCTTCATAAGCATATAGTCTATTCTTATAACTATATAACTTAAGACCACATGTCGGTTGCACCCAAGTGTATCGATGTATATTTTTATGTTTGAACCATCCGCTGGTAATTTTCAGGTTATACTGATGACAGAATTCAATTATCCTTTGGCCATTATAATTTACATGTTGTTCTCCAAATTGACCTACCACTGGATCGTTATGGCGACTTCCACACCTACCATTGAAATCTCCCAGCACTAGTACTTCCTTTCGAACTCCAACTTCGTCAACCATTTTTGATACATTTTCATAAAATTCATCTTTAGTGATCACATTAGCGTCATCATTTGGTGCGTAAACTCCTATTATTACTATGTCGTATCCTTTTAAGTTCATCTGTATCTGAATGAGACGTTCGTTTTCTTGGTGCCAACTTTTTATGTAACGTTTTAACATCTTTAATTATTTACTAAGTATGTAAATAATATATTATACTAGTGTATAAGTACACCTTTAAAGCACGTGCGACGAGTTTAAGAAGAGCACGACATGAAGCGGAGGGCATTTAACGTCGCTAGTGCTTTAATGACACTCATACACGTGTATCACACGCTACTTTTTCTGCGATCGTAACAGAAATATAAAACCTTAGTTCGGTGACTCTTTTCCGTCATATTGTGTTAGATATTCTAGGTTATGTTGACATTCAAACTTACGGCAAAGCGTGTTTTAATATAAAGTATAATCAAAAATTCTAAAATGGCTATAGAATAGTTCCTAATTTATGAATGCAACTGCGTTTACACTTAAATGTCAAAAGTTGACATTTGATTTTTAAGCAACTTATAGTTGCATTCATAAATTAAGAACTGTTCCATAGTCATACTAGATGAAAATAGTTTTTGTATTAAAACACGCCACCAGTGGCAACGTGCGACAAAGTCGTAATTCGGGCGCTAATATTAATAGTGCTACAAACGTCACTTTTGACACTAGAAACTAGTGGTGGGAAGTTTTGATACTTTTGAGGACTCGTTCAGACACCCGCGGTCACTCGCTCACTCGGAACGAACAACGCCCTGCTCTTCTTACGTTCTCAGCTTCTCGGTATAGGTTTTATGTTTCCGCTTTAAATTCCTGGTTAAATCTGCTGTTGCACCACCTTTGTAGGAAAATGTACCACTACAGAATTTCACTACTGTTTTCGTAATGTTGCCCTTGGCAAAAAGACAAATAGAACAGAAACTAAGCAATAATCAGAATACAGAAGAAGATAGTTACAGGAGCTATTTGAAGGGCGAAAATTGTAAAAGTAAAAAGCTCTTGTATTACAAGTTACAGATTGCGAAGAATGAATACATGATTAGTAGGCAGTTGATTGAATATCAGATATCAAACTTCAAATGGGCACCCGTGGCCGTGTCGTGGAAAAAATATGTTAATGTTACTAGTAATGCTAAACTTGGTAATGCCAATTACATTAATTCGCAAAAAAACATGGCAGTCGGTGCGATTCAAACCTGCAAATTCCGGTTGTTAGTCAAACGCTCTAATCGCTTGGCTACGAAGGCGTATCTATGGTGCTTCCTTATCGCTCCGTTATAAAGAAGAGCGCTCGATCGGTGTCGATGGAAAGGTGGTGCAGAAACGCAGGCCCAATATACGTTTACACATGGTGTTTCATAAGTACGTGTAGAAAATTGACTGGCATGTTTTTTCTTCTAATCTCTATCACCATGGGTCCGCAAGAAAAAATCGTGAAATTTCTAAATTTTTTAAAGCGCATCGGGATATTACTTACAAATTTGATGTAACCTTTCAGTTTTGATAAGCTTTTTAAATTCTTTGATTAAAACTCGACAAATAATGCCTTTCGGTTTTTTGCTAAAATGCGCCATTTTTTTGTAAAAATTATAAAACTGAAACCAGGTGCTGCCAATTTGGTTTGTTCATTATACCAGGTGTTTTTGTACGTAATTCAGTAAAGAACTGATGTCGCAAAGTGGTAATTTCTAACAGTTTGTTATTTTTTTTATTTATTGGTATTCTGAAAACTGTGTTTTCTCTTAACTTAAATAATTGACACTGAATAAACAAAAAAACTTGACAGCACCTGCTTTCATTTTTCTAATTTTTAGAAAAAAAACTGCGCATTCTAACAAACGTCACAAGAGGCATTTTTTGTAGAATTTTAATCAAGGAATTTAAAAAAAACTTAGCAAAACTGAAAAAATCAGTGGCGTCCATATGGCGTCTTCTTTTTCTTATTCAATCGTACACATGGGACTCATATGCACGCCACTGATGAATTGAAAGATGGTTTACCGAAACAAAAAACTACTCTTCGCGCGGCATATACACACACACCAAATTTTTAATTAACATTCCAAGGTGTTTTCAAAAATGAACACAGAGACAACTTTGATCCTGTTGTTGGGTTGCCGCAGCCACCGAGTATTTAGAGATATGATAGTTTTATTTTTGAAGCAAAAGGTCCTCTGGCCGCCCAAAATCCGAGGTTGGTCCTACTCGTTATTAGTTCTACGTGGGCTAATTCCCAGTCAAAATTGCTTCAGGGTTTCCTTTTTTCGTTTTGCCCTTTTCATCGTTTTACGTATTTTTCTTTTCTGTTTGGCAACGTCAAGCTTCCCTTTTGCCTTACTTTACGTTGTGGGGGTTCGAACTAGCAGCACGTGCCGATAAGCAAAGAATTACATCAGTTGGCGAAAATTGTTTGATGCGGACCTGGAACGTTGAATTTTTATAAACGAACCTTGACCTTAAGCCGTTTTCTGATTGAATTTTATATTTATCTAAGGCTCACGTTAGACTTTGTATCACATATTCAATTTGTGCGAGAATAGTAAACGGCTAACCTAGTCATATTTAATAAAATGCGTAATTGCCCAATTAAAGCTACGACTGTGTGTTAGAAACAAGAGATAATGTTATTAATTATGTGCATGGAAGCGTTGCGTTTGAGAAGGACTTTTCGACGACAGTATCTGCAACCGAAATTAATCTGTAGCTTTGCTTGAACGTTAATTGTAATTTGTCATTCAAGACCTTTAATCTTTCGCTTGATTAATTCCGTATGAGTTTTTCCAAATTCCAAATTTAACATTGGGCTTCAGAGTTTGTTTTGCGTTCACGAACCCAGCCAGTGTCTTTTATGTCTTTCAACTTTATTAATGTTTTTTGTGTTTTATGGTAGTCATTGGAATATACGAGTTACTGATGTTTAACATTAGTCAATGTTGTTTCTTTATTTTGGATATTTATTGTCTCTTTCGGCCGGGTTTCGTCGCAATTCATTTATTTCAAGTGGTTCGGCGAATTACGGTGAGTTATCGATTCTGGCACACTTATCAGTTAACTCTTTATGTCCACGATCTCTCATCGGCATTCCGTTTGAAAGAGTTGCTTGAAATACTAAACATTACGACATTGTTACAAGACATTTTCAATAATGTTACAGTTTACCTATTAACTAGTGTAACGAAACTAGCACCCAACGGGTTTAGCGTGTGACAGTATTCGGAATATTTACTGGTATTATCCTAACTACGCTAAATTTCTTCTTGTACACATACTTCTGTACCCACTTTGTTAAGCTAGTGGATATGCCTCTTCCAGATGATATTTTTACTTTAAAAACCAAGGCTGCCAGTATCAAAGCTGAGTGCCTTAATCAGTTGGCAAGTTCAGAAATTATAAGAGATAGAGAAATGATAGAAAAAGTGTTAGAGGTTAACAACAAGTTCAAAAGATACTCACGGCTAGCGAATGAGATCCGTGAGGTCTTAAACAAGGAAAAACAAGCGTTGGAAAACAAAAAGTAAATCCGTCGTTGCAGAGAAAAATTTTTTATTGTTCAGGGCACCACTGCGGCTTCGGAGTGCCTGTGATTAACTCGATGTCCCATCACAGAAGACCTCTTGGCGATGAGAAATGTGATGCGGTGCTGGGTTCCAGATTTGGAGCCTACCTCATTTCTGCGAACAAAATAAAAATAATACATTTCAAAAACTTCTATTAGGATAACAATCATAGTATTACATTTCAAGCGAGTCTGCCGCTAACTGTTACTAGGGCTGCCCAAACACAATTCCTAAGAACTATACTGCTCTTTATCAATCAAACTACCCGCTGCGCTCGGTAAAAGAATTCCACAGAGGAAAATAATATTGATACATTGGTGTAGCTGAAGGCGTTACTGCACTAAGAACGATGATATGCTCCAAACCTTACTACATAACAGATGCCACAATAATTTTCGCGTACAAAATTTTTATGTAGCATACAAGTATAACATAATTAATAGTAACGGTAAATAGTATATGCATAACGTAGCAAACATAAAGTAGACTTAGTTGGGTGCTGTCCCTGATCAGCAGTGAAATACCAAACTTAAACTAGGTCACAGTGCCCTGGCGCAATCATTACCGAAGCTGATCGATGAGAGGCGGACTTTGCCAAATGCAACTCGTAGCACAAAAGGACCAAAATAAATAGCTCCACGGACTGGAAAGGCCACAATTCTGCATCAACTTAAACAATGAAATAATCCATTATCGTTCTTTTCCATTCTTCACATAAGAACTGTGGAAGTTTTTTAATAATACATACACACACAAAATAATTTTTAAATGTGTTTATTGACATCTAGTTCAAATCACATTTTCTCCAAATCATTGAAAATATTATTGGTCTACAGACATTTAATTCTTTTAGAGAACGCAATGGAAGGCTCATCGTGCAAAACGCCAAAACCGGAATCAAAAGATGGGAGCTGTGAGCGTATAACAAATTGTCCAGCACTTAAAAATGCTTCTAAAGCTGCTGGAGAAGATATCCAAAAATATCAGTGTGGATTTGATGACGAATTACTAGTCTGTTGCAAAACGCAGGACAAAGTAGTTGCTTCCGAACCGAAACATTTGGAAGAGTTTTCCAGTGCAAATATTCCAAACCGAACAATTTGTGGTCGAATAAGAGATAACACAAAAAGTGAATATCCTTGGTTGGCTGCTTTGATGATCGTTGATGATTCGACAAACCCACGCATGAGATACCATTTACGTTGTGCTGGATCATTAATAAATAAAAGATTTGTTTTGATTGCAGCTTCTTGTTTTGACAGTGAACGTACCTTAATGTAATATGGCTGTTGCATTATAAACATAATAACACAAAAATATGCTTTTAGCTATAGAATATTACTGGGAACAGGAATTGCAGATTGTCACAAAACGTCTGATTGCCCTATCAGCATGAAGGACTTGGTAGTAGAGCAAACAATTCTGCATCCATTCTACCACTCGTCGTATAAACTAAATAATATTGCACTTGTTCGTTTAGGAAGCGACGTTGTATTTGATGGTATGTAGCGTCGATATATTTTTACTTTTTTGATCTTCGCCACGAAATACAAACTAAATATTTTTCAGATTATGTTAGTCCCATTTGTTTGCCTCCACCGAACTTGCAGCCTCTGAGAAGAGGAAGTGAAATTACCGTGGCCACATGGGCAAGTGAGTAGGAGCACGATTACCTTAAAAATGTTCTTCTTTACTATCACCTGAATCAAGCGGTTTGAGAGTTTGTATTTTCAGATAAAGTAGGGAGGCCAAGAGAATTAATAATTATTTTTGTGGAACTGAGTAGGTTTATACCGACAAGCGATACCATCGTAATCAGCGGTGTTTCCTCGGTAGAAAAACTCCGGTTGTCGCTTTCTCAGCCTGTGGAGTGAGGAGATATGGCATCACAAAGATGGCGATTCTTGGTACCAGGTTTTAGTACAGTAAAGCTAGGGTTTAACCCAAACATAAAAAAAAGAAAATTCTACTTAGCGTCAAACTGTTTAGTACCCTCTTCTTAGTAAGTGGTAAAAAGTTGCACGAAGTTACGGGTCGGATTTTGGCGGGGGGTTGGAAAGGTGGTAAAATGGTAGATTTCAACAGTTTTTTGCAAATATCTCGTTAACTATGAGGTTTAGCGCGAACTTTATCTTAGACAAAATTAATCTATATTTAATATACAATAACAATAATCTTATGCATTTTTGCACGCCAGTAAAGGATACGCAGATATGGTGGGGGTAAAAATTTAACTTGTTCTGTTTGGCAAAAAAAACAAAAATGACGCCTATGAACTCGTAATATTTGCTCCAAGTGTATTACATAAAGTGTTCAAGAAAGTGGGGAGGCGAGATGGTTATGATGAAGAACCGAGCACAAAAGATAAACAACATTTGCTCAGATCATCCACTACTACACATGTTGAAGTGAAAGTGGAAGATGGAATTAATGTCACTCTTGGACAAGCAAAATTTCTAACTAATACTAAGAACAACATACAACTGATTGCTCTCATCACTGTACACTTACAGCATGCTGGCTGCAAAGTGATTCAGGCAGAAGGTGATGCTGATACCAAGATCGTTTTTACTGCAATTGATGAATCAAAGAAGGAAACAGAAGCTATCGTAATTGGCAATGACACCGATTTATTGGTCCTGTTGGTTGTTCATGCTCCAGCCAACAAACAGCTGAAGATGGTTGTACCGAAGAAAAACAACCAAGAAGAAAAAGTTTACTGCATTGGGGACATTAAGTGTGGTATCGGAAAAATGAAGGATGTTCTCTTGACAGTTCACACTTTCGCCGGATGTGATGCCGTTTCTTCAATTTATAGAAAGGGAAAAATAACCCCCTCTGAAAAAGTGCAACGTTTCAAGGAGCTTTACACAAAGCTGTTGACTTTTAACAATCCAAATGCAGACCCAGATGCAGTAGCTGATGCTGGAAACCATTTCTTCCTTTCGATATTTGCATCAAGAAATGTAGATAATTTGGATACTCGGCGCCATCAATGTTACCCTGTACACACAAATTTCAGGTTGGATGTACTTTCCCCCACTTCAGCAGCTGCACAACAACACTCTTATAGAGTTTACCATCATGTGCAGCAATAGCTCAGTGTCAATAAAGATTCACTAAAATGGGGTTGGAAAAGGATTGGTGGTTATTTGCGTCCAGTTGCAACCACAAAGGCCGCTGATTCTGAAAAATTGCTCTCCCTCATTGGTTGCATTTGTAATGCGGGGTGTGTCAGAAACTGTCAGCGTCGACAGAGTGGCTTGAAATGCTCAAACATGTGCAAGAATTACTCAGGACATAGGTGCACCAACAGAGATGCACTAATTATTGACGACGGCATCGTTGAAGATAATCTTCAACATGAAAAAGAGCTTGAAGATTTTTAGGTTACTGATTGCTGTTATTTATTATTATGTAACTACCTTGTACGTTGTACATAGCACTTTTCATTGAAGAACATTGAATTTACTGAAAAGCATGTATTGTGAAGAAAAACAATTTCTATTATTTTTTGTATTAAAGCTTATTAGATACAGTTTGTAGTTAACCTTGTTTTAATGCTATCCACATGATTTTATCTTTTTAGGAAAATATGACGACCTCTACATTTTTTCCCCGGGGAAAAAAATGTAGAGGTCGTCACGAACTTCACATATCTAGGAAGTAAAATAACGGAGGCCAATGAAATGATACGAGAAATTCGCGAAAGAATAAGTAAAGGCAATAGAGCATATTATGCTGTACGCCAAATGATAGTGTCGAGGCTGATACACATCCCTGCCAAAATCACCATATACAAGACACTAATAAGACCGGTAGTGACATATGGGTGCGAAGCATGGACCCTGACGAAAAAAAAGGAGCAGATGTTAACCATTTTCGAAAGACGAATACTACGAAAAATATACGTCCCTACAAGGGAAAATGATGGATGGCGTATAAAATACAACCATGAGCTAGTAAATCTTTATAAGGATTTGGATATAGTAGACGTAATTAAAGTACAAAGATTGTGGTGGACGGGACATGTGGAGCGGATGAAACAGAACAGAGTACCAGGAAAAATTTTTAAAGGTGTAATCGAAAGAAGTAGAGAAAGGGTAAGGCTGAGAATGAGATGGAAGGACAATATCGAGAATGACGCCAGACAGCTGCTAGGAGTAGTAAATTGGAAAGGGGCAGCAAGAGACAAAGAAGATTGGAGGCGACGTCTGCGGGAGGTCAAGGTCTAATGAAGACTGTAGTACCACGGGAAGAAGAAGAAGGAAAATATGACAAAAGATGGAGGTAATTTAAATAGGTATAATTATAAAAGCATAAATGGGAAAGAGGAAAATGATATGGTGAATTATTCAAAAGGAAAAATAGACAAAATGAACATAAAAGCGACAAAGGAGGGGAGCAATGTAGAAGTCAGTAATTAGGTCACAAAAGGCTGTTAAAAAAAATACTCGGAGAAGTACTTAGCCGAAAACAAGTTTTATTTTTTAACAAGGTCTCCACGTACATTAATACGCTTATCCCATCGCTTTATCAGTACCCCAATACCTGCTGCATGGGAGTCTTTGGGATGATGTCTCAGCCACATGCGCCCCTCACGTTCGACATCATTATCACCTGCGAAACGTTTGCCGCCACGTTGTTTTTTAGTGGACCAAACAGATGGTAGTCACTGGGGGCTAGAAAGTATTTCCTTATGCATATCATTTGCAGGAAGTCCTTTTCCCAGAAAAAATGGACTACGGCACGCTGCTGTTTCACAGTAAACTTCTCCAGTACAGTCGCCATTTTAACACAGCCTGCGCACGCATGTTATTGGAACACGGCAACTGTTACTTGACTATCATTACGCTCGATTGTGCTGCCACCTAATGACAGATTTGAAAATAGCTCACTGTTATATTCAAATATCCCACATCAGTTTGTGACCTAATTACTGACCTTCCCTCATATATTATCAGATACATACACATAGCCGTACATACACACATACACACATACAAATTTACCTATGTTATTGATGCATCACTAAGTACTTTTTATAACGAAACATACTCATTTTCAAGTGAGTACGATGAATTCCAAGTTAACTGGAAAATAATGACATCATTACTCCTACCATATCTCCGTAACCTTCATCTCAAAGTCAAAAATGCATTAAATATAGATTAATTTTGTACAAGATAAAGTTTGTGCTAAACCTCATAGTTAACAAAATATTTGCGAAAAACTGTTGAGACCTACAATTTTACCACCTTTCCACCTCCCGCCTAAACCCGAAGCGCAATGTTGTGCAACTTTTTACCACTTACTAAAAAGAGGGTACTAAACAGTTTGCTACTGGGTAGAACTTTTTTTTTATGTTTGGGTTAAAGCGTAGTTTTATTGTACTAAAACCTGGAACTAAGAATGGCCATCTTTGTGACGTCATAGCTCCTCACTCCACAGGCTGAGAAAGCGACAACATGATTTTCCATACTCCGGAAACACCTCCGAATAAGAAGGTATCACTTGTCGGTATAAATCTACTCAGTCCCACGAAAATCGTTATTTGACTAGTTAATTTAGTTTGGCTTCTCTACTAATATAAATTGGTTTTGCTTATAGGTGAGTTGAAGAGAAATGCTAGAAACAGTCAAGCTTACCTGTGGGATGCTCAAAGTTGCATTGAAAACCCCGTTTTCAAAACAATTCATAAACAAGAACTTTGCATTACAAATGATACCACAGTGGCGGTTTGTAGTGAAGAATGGAGAGGGTCCAGTGCAGTATGTGGAGGAGGCTCGATACTGAGAACTTATAAAGATGAACTTGGCCAAAATTTATTTTTGGAAGGCATCGATTTGGGTAACGGGGACTGCTATAGACGTGAATTAAATGCGTACAGTATGGCCAATGTTCGTATTTCTGCATATACCAGTTGGATACTGCAAACAATTACCAAGAAACCTTAAAATATCAGTATTGTCAGTACTTGTAGTTTTTTAATAAATGTGTTGATTTATGTATTAATGATTCAAAATAGCAAATAAATGAAAGCTTTCCGTAGCTATACACTAACCAGTTCAATCTATAATTTTTTATAAATCTTGTCAAATTAAATGCTTTTAGAATAAATTTTTTTTATCTAGGTTTTTATACTACGAACCAGATTGAATCAACTAGATAAAATAATTACAAAAATATAATTCATTTCCCAAATTACCAATTACAATGCTGATTTCGCAGGCTTTCACGACCATTGTCATTAAGTAACAAACAACTTCGGGGTTTGACGGTCATTATTGAGGTCGAAGAACTCAACGTTTCTCCTACTTTCGTATGGGACTTCATAAGGAGGAAAAGCAAAAGAGCACTGTAACTTAACGTGTAAACCACGCCAGAGGCAAAACTCCTCTAGCGATCAGAAGGAGAAAGTCCAGAATATATAGGCAAGTGCCGCTGCGGTTGAGTGGTGGGGATTAGGAATTAGCACTTTCCATATCGAATGAACGGGAAGCCTTCGTCCCGTTTGAGATTCTTACGTGTTTGTAAATTTCTACGGTTTCGCGAATCTTTCTGCTGAAGAAAATTGGGAATTTGCAGATAATAAAAGTTTTATCAAAAAGGATCTTATGGCCAGTATCACGTTGGTGTGCGGCGATGGCTAATGATGAAACGAGATCCGACATGAGACAGCACTGGTGTTCAGTGATGCGAGTTTTTACTGAACATCCTGTGTCACCAATGTATACAGCATCACAAGAGCAAGGGACTCTATAAATACCTTTAGTTGACGTAGTGTTTAATTTATCTTTAGGTGAAGGAAGAACCTGTGAGATTTTGCTCGGGGGTTTGAATACTATTTTAATGTTTTGTTTTCGAAGAAACTTTCTTACGCAATTGGATGGTGACTTACTGGATATAGGAAAGAAAGACTATTGCTGCGGGAGATTTGCTTCTTGGAGGTTTGGGTAACCGTGGATGAAGATGGTGATTGATAGCAGACTGTATATCCCTAACACAGTAACCGTTATTCCTAAATCATTCCGAATATCGTTTAATTCATCGTGGACATTATCGGGTTGGAATATGGAAACAGCCCGGTGTACAAGCGAATTTAAGTTCTTTGACATTAATATAACGACACGGTCCCATTGCGAAAGTCGTTTGTTACTCAATTACAATGTTGTCTGGATTAGTATTTCAATAATACATAACTTAGAATCAAATATTTTTACCAAATGTTCAGGGGGGACATGGGAGAAAAGGGCAAGCAGATCAAGGAAATCGCAAAAATAAAGGTAATGTGACAGCTAACACTGCGAAAAGTCGACGCCCGTACGGCCAAAACAGCTGGGACCGGTGAGCGCGGGAACACGGACCAGTCGCGGTAAAAGTGAAATTTTTAATTTAAAAATTGCGCGGCACCAAGTGGAAATGAATCAAACCAATTTAGATAAAAAAGCAGAAAGAAAACGCGAAAGGGATATCAAAGAAACTAAATGTGGGGACGGAAACTACGAAATATTTAATGGAAGCAAAAAAAACAATACAGTCGCCGGAACATCGGAGAGCAGAGAAGGAGAGAAAAGAAATAGCTGTAAAAACAACATCAGCAGTTGAAAATAACGCTACGGTGACGAGTTCTGAAGAAATGGATAAATTGAAAGCAATGATGAAGGCCAGAATGGACCAAATGTCTAAAAACACTACCGAATTAAAAGAAGAGATGAATGACCTAAAAAAGAAGATAAAGAGAGAAGAAGAGAAAAGACAATTTGAGAAGAGAGTAGGGTGCTAGAAGAAAAGATGGAGAGAAAAGAAAGAACAACATTGTAGTAACAGGAAGTACCACAGAAGATATGGAAAACGAAGGAATCGAAGATTTTCTTAACAAAGAATTGAAGATAGAGGCAAAAACAATAAAGCCATAAAAAATTAATAAAAATCTACAGCTAACAAGAATGATAGCAGAAGTCGAAGGGTGGGAAAATAAACAAAAGACAATGGGAGCCACGAGCAAATTTAAAATATATATAGACAATGATTAAACAGTGGAGGAGAGGAAAATACAGAAAGAAATAAGAGGCATTGCTAGAGAACAAAAAGAGAAAGGCTATGGTAAGGTAATAATAAATGAAGAAGAATACAGATAGAACAAAGAACAGGTAGTAAGGAGATGGATAAGCCACAAATCTACAGCAAGAAACGAACAACCCACCAAGTAAAAGAGGACAAGCGAGCAAAAGAAGTTGACACACGCAACGGAAAAGAATATGAATTAGGCAAAGCAGGAAAGTCGAAAATGGCAAAGAACAGGCTAATGATTAGAATATGGAATGTAAGGAAAACTTTGGAGGAAAAAGCTTTACAAATATTAAAGGAAGTACGCAAGGATTACAAATTGGACATAGCAGCACTTCAAGAAACCAAACAAAAGGGGAATACAATAAATGACCTAAAGCATTCTGTTTACTTTAATAGCGGGGCAAGTAATAGAATATTTGGGGTGGGTTCCCTAGTAAGAAAATTGAATCGGGTCTATACCACAACGGCCACCGGTCACAACGGCTACCCGGAAGTTTGGCCGTTGTTGTCATGACCACAACGGCCACCTTGTCCACAACGGCCACCGATAAAATTTGACCACAACGGCCACCTTGACCACAACGGCCACCGACGTCTGATCGATACATCATTACCGACGCTGAGAATGACGACCACCGTGACCACAACGGCCACCTGCATTTTTGACCACAACGGCCACCTTGACCATAACGGCCACCTTCACTTTTGACCGCAAAGGCCACCTTGACCACAACGGCCACCAACGTCTGATCGATACATCATTACCGACGCTGAGAATGACGGCCACCGTGACCACAACGGCCACCTGCACATTTGACCACAACGACCACCTTGACCACAACGGCCACCTTGACCACAACGGTCACCGACGTCTGATCGATACATCATTACCGACGCTGAGAATGACGTCCACCGTGACCAAAACGGCCACCTGCATTTTTGACCACAACGGCCACCTTGACCATAACGGTCACCTTCACTTTTGACCACAAAGGCCACCTTGACCACAACGGCCACCAACGTCTGATCAATACATCATTACCGACGCTGAGAATGACGGCCACCGTGACCACAACGGCCACCTGCACTTTTGACCACAACGGCCACCTGCACTTTTGACCACAACGACCACCTTGGCCACAAAGGCCACCTTGACCACAACGGTCACCGACGTCTGATCGATACATCATTACCGATGCTGAGAATGACGGCCACCGTGACCACAACGGCCACCTGCATTTTTGACCACAACGGCCACCTTGACCATAACGGCCACCTTCACTTTTGACCACAAAGGCCACCTTGACCACAACGGCCACCAACGTCTGATCGATACATCATTACCGACGCTGAGAATGACGGCCACCGTGACCAAAACGGCCACCTGCACTTTTGACCACAACGACCACCTTGACCACAACGGCCACCTTGACCACAACGGCCACCGACGTCTGATCGATACATCATTACCGACGCTGAGAATGACGGCCACCGTGACCAAAACGGCCACCTGCATTTTTGACCACAACGGCCACCTTGACCATAACGGCCACCTTCACTTTTGACCACAAAGGCCACCTTGACCACAACGGCCACCAACGTCTGATCGATACATCATTACCGACGCTGAGAATGACGGCCACCGTGACCACAACGGCCACCTGCACTTTTGACCACAACGACCACCTTGACATCAACGGCCATCTTGACCACAATGGCCACCTTCACATTTGCTCAAAAATTTAACGGACACTTCTAGTATAAGAGGGTGACATTAGGTATCTACGATTTAAGACAAAGGTCTGCTAAAGTGAAAGCTTATGTGTTTAATAAATTTGGCTTGAATTTTTCAATTCTTTTCGTGTGTGCTTTTTTGTAAACGGCTGTGCTGTCCAAATGATAGAAACAAACTCAAGATGATTTCGGACATAGATAGTATACAATTTAAAAAAAACAGTTGGCGTTTTGAAGGTTATTGGTAATGCGTCATATAAAACCCAGGTTACTACAAATTTGTCATAGCTGCGCTGTATGTCTGATGTTTATGTCGAACGTCATTTTAATAAAATAGGTTCCTGTGGAAGTGAGTCTAAAAGCGCTTTGTTACAGAACCCTCTAAAGTTACACCTACCAATTTTTTTGATAACGTCGGCAATAGTTGCTGTAACTGTTTGAACTTTTTTATGCTGACACTATTTATTTAGTTAGAAGTATATTCTTATTTTCGTTATAATACCTGCACACGGCAACAGTAGTTTTGAAGTTCTATCAACCAGTTAGGCATCGATCTTATTCTTTTTAATTTGTTTTATTATATTTGAAAGTCACGAGTTTTTACTGTTCAGAAATAAGAGCTGATTAAGGAGAAAAACTTGGTTCATAAAATTTTCGAACTTATCTTTTAGTTATAAACTTGCATATTTTTGCAGACCTTGCTGACGTAAATATGCATCATCATCATATTCGCAGCACAGATGCTTTTTTTAAATAAGCGAGCCCTACAAAAATACACAAAGAATGTACTGTTGCTCTGCGTTGATAAGCGCAACCGTTTTCGGAATAACACCAAAAAAATATGATGAGCGACACTTCTTGGAATTTACAATGAAAACGTTCGTTTACTCAACACCAACTCAAATTTCGCACTATTTCTCTACATGACAGTGTAGAATACCGATCATGGATTTGCAATAGTTTGTAATAAATTACTACTAGATATGTTATAAAACGCGTATCACGTAACTGAAGAGGTAGTTAATTTGAATTCCTTATTTTGTGACTTTAACAGTGGCTGTGCAAGAGCACCTTGGGCCTCTAAGCAAATATTTAAATGTCCCCCCCCCCCTTGTAAAAAGATTTATATACTTAATGAATTGTATATTTATAATTATAGTATACAAAGTAAACGTTGAACAAAAAATTAAATAACATCCTGTTATAACCAACAGAAATAATGTAGCAAATGCTTAAACATTTAACACATTTTATAACTAACATATCTAACAAAATATCAATTACAAATATAAAACTAAATAAAATCGTCAAGTTGGTATACAAATACAAAGAAAACTGTTGGATAAATATCTACCTAGGTAACCCTAGTAAAATAAAATAATATTCAGGTAAAATCCTAAGAACCCACGTCAAAATAGGTAACAAATACTTACTTAGTATTTATTTGTATCATTAATATCTGTAAAACGCCATAAAAATTAATTGATCAGAAATAAAAAATGTATCTTTCTGGCCTTATTAACAGCAAATTGTTCCACAAGATTTTTCCAACAGGATCCCTATCGTAGACAATGCTTTTTGCTCAATTGACAAAACCAAAAGGTCATGTAGCCTATCTTGGCTCGTAGAATTTCTTAAAGAATGTTTTATTACTTTCAACTTGCTAAATGATCTTTCTATTGTGGCTAATGTTACAAGTAGAGTCAAGATGCAGTAATAATTCCGCCAAAATTGCTTTCGAGAAGACTATACAGGGTGAGTCGGGAGGAACGGACCAAACTCCAGGAAAGTATTATACACGTTAAAATAATGTAAAGGAACTCAAATGTTGTTATCCGATTTTCATTTGTTTTCAAGTTATACAAAAAACAACTTTTTATGGAGAACTTAACTGAGTTTTTGTAAAAAAATCGAGATTTTTGTTAATTTAAGACGTAATCATTTGCAAACAATCGAGAAATGCACCATTTATTACAAAGGCTAAAATAAAAATAACGCGTATGGGGATTTCTTTAGGACGCTGTATCTTGAAAACAAATGAAGATCGGATAACAACATTTGAGTTTTTTTGCATTATTTTCACGTGTATAATACACTCCTGGAGTTTGGTCCGTTCCTCCTGACTCACCTTGTATTTCTGTAGGAATAAACTTGTCAAATTTGGAACACTCATGCTATCAGTTAAATCCTCTTTTAGTAAGGAAATAGCGTTCATAAACTGAATGGCGAGATTATTATTGAGGACATCAGAATATTTTTTCTGAAGCAAATCATATCGGACCTGTTCAGATTCTTGCATTCTTAAAACGTTTTTCGGTTCTAAAAATTCAGAAATGTTTGTTAGTTTTTCAAAACTCTCAAATCGAGTCTGATCACTGATGAGATCACTTGAGAGTGGTGACTAAGGTTGCAGTGCTATCAATCTATACCCAAATGAAGTAGAAGAGATAGAGATATTTAATAAGCGAATACAGAACTTACCGGGCAGCCCCAAAGGGCCTGGGTTTATGCATATAACTGCCACTGGACATAAAGCACATGTTGATGACTTTTGAATTTTAAATTTGCAATACGAAAGGAATAAGTTTACAAACTTTCAGTATAAAATGCTTATTAACTACTTACTGTTTTTCAAGTAGATTATTAGAAGAAAATATATATAAACTTAATATAAAGAACACAAAATAAATCAGGTAATTATTTATTAACTGCACACTATATATTATACGCTACGTTGTCACCACCCACGGACAGATGGAATGATCAACCACGTTGTCGTAGGCGAGATCCTCTGGCTGTGGTGGAACGGCATTCAGTTCTTGTCTGATTGCACAGCATTGGTTGCACAGGCCAAAGTGTTTGCATGGCAACAACACCGTCGTAGGTGCAGCAGTATGACAAATCATACACACAGCCATGTTTCGGTCCTCATGATGGGATTGTACATTTTCCGCAACCTCCTCTGACTCAGCAACTCCTTCTGCACCTTCCGCATCCACCTGATTGAATTCAGGGGCGTCTGAAAATCAAAAATTATTTTACGAATCGTGAGAAGTGCTATTTAAAATAACTATTAAATTACCTTCTGGTGTATTTGTATAACAATTAAGAAAATTTAGACACCGTTAACTGTTACTATCTTACACTTACCTAAGGTAATATATTGTAATGGAACATCTGGTTCAAGGGGTCCTAATAAGTACTCTTCGTTCTCTTGGTCTTCTTCAATTTCTTCAGAAATAGCTACTTGAAATATGCCTTCTGTTGAGTAGCACACCATACCTAAAAATTCGCCCACGTTTTGATTTTGGTCGACGAGGGCCGTTGCATTTGCAATTCGTTGGTTGTTAAGCCTGTATTTCCTTTTACCAAGAGAACGAATAGACAACCCTTCATCAATAAAGGCCGCACTTTCTCTAACGATGCTACCAGTCATACTGCGTAAACCATCTAGAAATATATGTAAATGTATGCTAACACAAAATCAAGAAAGACATTCAAATAAGAAACACACCAGTGAATTCCCAGACGTTTGGGCCACGTACTCGTAGCAATCGCTGGAGCGACGCGTGAAACGATTCGGAATCGTTGTTGGTCCGCCGTACTCTTTTGTAGACGGATATACTGTTTGGACCAACTCTTCTTTTCCACTGCAGTTCGTAGTATCTGTAAAAATTTTAACATGTTCCAATATAAAACCAACATCTCAAATGATAACGGAAATATACGTAGATATTTTAAAAGTTGAAGAATCAAATAATTCATGATACCATTTTGCCTTCTTTATTTTCCATATACCTACCTCATGAGCGTTTCAAATTCTTCCTGCAGGTCGTTTTCTCTTAGGAACGAATGTACGTATTCCATTTCTTCCATGAACTTTTCGGGTGGCAGCAACGGTATACACAATAATGGTTTTAAGGCCTTTTTGGCAAATGTGCTATTTTCAAGCAAGCCCGTCATGCCTAAAACTCGAGCCTTTCTGGTGACGGCCTAAAAATATTGAAGGGTATTATTCTTGGAGTGTTTTTTTCTAATAATACAATTAATTACAGTATGATCAGAAATTGTGTAGGACAGAGTTGGCATGAAAAGCCACCTTCAAGTAAAATTAAATTGATATTCACCTGTCAAATCAAAACCCGGTTGTTAAAATGATTTGCACACAAGTCAGCATAATGTTTTAAGATCGAATTATATTTAGGCAATCGTACATAAAAAAATATTGATTAGATATGTGCCATTTTATTAAATTCCGATTTTACAATCTTCTTTAATCCTAATGATTACGTGCAGTTTACTTTACATAGTTAAACCCGCCCTAGATTTTTTCTGATCATACTCCTAAAGTTGTTACAGAAAATATACTTTAGCTATCAAATAAGTGTTACTGTCTGAGGTTTTCCGATTTACTTACTTGGCAATAGTGGAAAAAGCATCCAGTTTTACACACATTCGGAAAGTTTTCCTCCAATGACCGAATTAATGAAATTTCATAATCGGTTATGATTAGCTTTGGTTGAAAAGACGGAATCATTTCCTTCAGTCTTGAAAAAACATTATATGATACGTGTTTCTTGTCGGCCATCAAAGCAATTGCACATGGAAACGCCTATTAAAAACAATCAAACTTCGTAAAATGCCTATTACACATAAGAGTACGAATGTCTACACAATAGATGTACAAGCTTAAGAATAATACTTACGTAACCATACTGGATTGCCATAACTGTTAAAAGCTGGCTGCTTTAAGGATAATGGGGCCTCGTTTTAAAAGTGCCGTCTATGTGGATTTCTTTGGCCTGCGACAGCAAGTTCTTCAAATCTTCTGCAAAAATAACACTGACATGGAAGTGCCTTCCCCAACGTTACCTCGACAGAAAGGTTTGCCATCTACAAAACCAAAACGTAGATTTGTTTGGCAGACATTTCCATACTCTTCCAAAGAAGTTGGCAACTGTGGCTGATTTTTGTGGCGCTCGCGCCGCATTGATTGCGACCCCCTTGGAAAGGCCACTTTTGCTGCAGCGTCAATTGTGGCACTAGAAATTATAGATACCCATAAGTCAAAAAGGTATATTTTAACAATAAATGGGGAATAGCTAGTTTTTCTTCTAGGGCTCTTCAGAAAATTGTAATTCCATGTCTTCATCTGCACTCTGGATTAAATGTCGTATATTATGGACTATACAGGGTGTCCTGAAATAACGTTTAAGTTGATTCTATATTAAAAAATAAAAATAAAAGTTCTTATAAAGAGGGGTCCGAAAATGCTTCTTAAGGGAGCTACGGACTCTTTGAAGGGGGTCCCCAAAATTTGTTTTTTATTGATTATTTAAAACATACTAATACTAGATGGGTAAAATACGACTTTACGTGTGATGTATGTCATATCTTTAAAATGACTATTGTATAAACAAAAATTAAGATTTTTTTTTCTAAAAAACTTTCGACAACAATTAACTCACGTAAATTCGTATTTAATAATAATTGAGTCCTAATTGTATTACAAAAAAAGGTTAAAAATGCCCCCCGTTTATTTCAATGCCGCTTCTTACTCGTTTTTTTTTCTTAAAATGTCTTACTTTTTGAAAAATAGAAAGCCTGTTCCGTATGACTTCAAATCCATTAGATTTTTTGCAAGTCGCAATTAATCGATGATCCCAAGCATCAAATGTTTAAGTCGTACTTTTCATGGAAACTGTACGTCTTACGGCTATATATCAAGAGCTACTTTTTTTTCGTAAGATTGTTTGAAAAATTTTTATTCAAAGTCAAAAAGTGAATGAAATTAAATAACATAATACTAACATTTTTATCAGCCACCCGAGCCGTTTCGCACGTCTCTGGTGGTCGTTTTTTTATTAACACCAAACGATGTTCCATGTTAAATTTAAGCTAACAAATTTTACCCATCTAGTATTAGTGTGGTTTAAATAATCAATAAAAACACATTTTGAGGGCCCGTTTCAACGGATCCGTAGCTCCCTTAGGAAGCATTTTCGGACCCCTCTTTATAAAAACTTTTATTTTTATTTTTTAATATAGAATCAACTTTCAAAGCAAGTTCACGTTATTTCCAAACAGTCTGTATATAGTTAAATTTTAATATATGCACCAAGATTTGTCAAACCAGTAATAAAACAATTTTTCATTTGGTGCATATTTTTTGTAACCGCTCTATATACAGCGTTGTACAAAAAGTCCGCACAGCACCTTTCAATATTTTTAGGTCGTCACCAGAAAGGCTCGAGTTTTAGGCATGACGTGCTTGCTTGAAAATAGCACATTTGCCAAAAAGGCCTTAAAACTATTATTGTGTATACCGTTGCTGCCACCCGAAAAGTTCATGGAAGGAATGGAATGTGCACATTCGTTCCTAAGAGAAAACGATCTGCAGGAAGAATTTGAAACGCTCATGAGGTAGGTATTTGGAAAATAAAGAAGGCAAAATGGTATCATAAAATATTTAATTCTTCAACTTTTAAAATTTCTACATATATTTCCGTTATCATTTGAGATGTTGGTTTTACATTGGAACATGTTAAAATTTTTACAGATACTACGAACTGCAGTGGAAAAGAAGAGTTGGTCCAAACAGTATATCCGTCTACAAAAGAGTACGGCGGACCAACAACGATTCCGAATCGTTTCACGCGTCGCTCCAGCGATTGCTACGAGTACGTGGCCCAAACGTCTGGGAATTCACTGGTGTGTTTCTTATTTGATTGTCTTTCTTGATTTTGTGTTAGCATACATTTACATATATTTCTAGATGGTTTATGCAGTATGACTGGTAGCATCGTTAGAGAACGTGCGGCCTTTATTGATGAAGGGTTGTCTATTCGTTCTCTTGGTAAAAGGAAATACAGGCTTAACAACCAACGAATTGCAAATGCAACGGCCCTCTTCGACCAAAATCAAAACGTGGGCGAATTTTTACTTCCTTTTACTGTAAAGGAAGTATTGGATTCACCCCAAAAATTCGAAATTGAGTTTTCAACGGATCTTCACGTTTTAGAGTCCCCTGATCCCAAAAAACATATTTTTTTTCATTGGTCTGTCTGTGTGTGTGTGTGTGTGTGTGTCTGTCTGTGAACAGAATATCTCAAAAACGAAAAGAGGTATGGCGTTGAAACTTCATATATAAGTTTTGTGTACTATGTAGATGAGACAGCAAGCTTTTGAAGAAAATCGCATAACCGGAAGTAGGTGTTTACTCTTGTGATTTTTCAGTTTTTTTCGATTTTTTCAAAAACGGCTCTAACGATTTTTTTTAAACTTTACATTTTTCTTACATTTTTAATGTGTATTGATGTGAGATAGGTGATTTTCCAGTTGAATACTTCTAAAGTGGGTTTCTTTTGTTTTTTTTTCTATTTTTTTTATTAACTCCTATTTTAAATAAAACACCCGGTATATTATTACATTTTTGAATTCACCTTAAAATTCTAGAGAAAATTTGTCTCTTCAACTAACACTCGATTTTGTACCGTTTTTGTAGAATTTGTAATTTTTGAAAATTTTTAACAAATGGTTAAAAATTAAAAATGCAATTTTTGACTAATTGTAAGATCACTGTAAAAGGAAGTTGTGTGAGTGTATCACACCAGATTTTTAAGTATGGTGTGCTACTCAACTGAAGGCATATTTCAAGTAGCTATTTCTGAAGAAATTGATTTATTTATTTATTTATTATTGTTGTAGCCAACAGCTGATGCCAATGACAGGCTACATTTTAAATAATTAACATTAATATAGGCCAGTTTTCCAATGCAGAAATTAAGAGAACAACAAAAAAAACAATGGAAGAAAATAACTCTAAAATTTGCTATCAGTGTAAAGTCAATAGCAATGATTGTTGAATAACTTTAAAAAAAAACATGATAGGCTGGTTTAAAACTAAATTATAGAGTAAGTTGTAGATTAAAACTAAATTACTAAGCTAAAACTTAAATATGCCTCGCCCCAATATCAGCCTCAACTCTCGGTAAATTTAAAGCATATTTACACATATTTAAAAATATCTTTATTTTGAAGTTAAAAAAATCAACATATCCACTTACAATATTTGCATATTTACATATTCGATAAATTGGTGAATTTATTAATGAATTTGTTCGAGATGGTGGAAGATAAAATATTTGATTGCAGAGGGAAACTTGTCTGGGTACAAGAAAACGTAAAATTTGTGTAATATTGGACTAATATCAGTTTCGTTGTTAAACACCTTGTGTAAAACTACAAGTGCTGCCAAATAACGCCGTTTCTCTAAAGTTATTATACCTGAATATTTCTTTAATAATTCTGAGTAATGCGAATATAAGGGGTAGTATCCTGTTTCTTTGAAATACAAGTATTTAAGGAATCGTTTCTGCACTCTTTCTATTGCATTTATACCGTGAGCATACATGGGACTCCATATAAGCGAGGCATATTCCAGTTTACTTTTTACAAAATAATTGTATAAAGTTGTGAGGGTATTCCAACTGGAAAACATTTGTGATTGTCTTATTAAAAAGCCAAGGGCTTTGTATGCAGTAGTGTTAACTAAATTTTCTATATGAAAATTAAAAGACAACTTTGAATCATACGTAACGCAAAAGTCCCGTATTGTTTCATTTTTTTTAAGTGGTTCCTGATTCATAGTATAATTAAATTGGTAATTTATATGTTTTTTAGAGAAAGTTACATAAGAACATTTAGCAATATTAAAATAAAGTTGATTTTTTTGACTCCAAAAATATAAATTGTCAATATCTTTTTGTAATTCAATGCAGTCTTGGACTGATTGTGTTTTTCCATATTTTTAAATCATCCGCAAAAAGTAATTATTTAGAATATTGCAAAACATTGGGTAAATCGTTTATTAGCAACAAAAAGAGTAGAGGACCTAAATTGGCACCCTGGGGAACTCCGGAATTAACAAAATATCTATGTGACTGACAACTATTATATACTACATATTGAATTCTGTCAACAAGATAAGATTCAATTAGATTTACAAGACTATCTGAAAATCCATACATTCTCAATTTCGACAAAAGCACATTATGAGACACTCTGTCAAATGATTTTGCGAAATCCGTATATATTACATCTGTCTGTAAATTTTCATCTATGGCTTCAGATACATCTTGTGTAAAGTGCAATAGATTTGTTACTGTAGAACGCTTAGGCAAAAAACCATGTAATCCAGTCGTTGAAGGTAAAAATATGCTATTACCTCAGAATTCTTTGAACCTTGACCGATTGACGTGAAATTTAGTGAGTGGTTAGGGGATGGCTCAAGGAGCAAAAGTGACATAGCGCCGATGTGTGCTTTTACCCTGAGAGTGGATGCCACCCCTTCTCGGGGGTGGAAACTGTTCACTCAAAATAACCCCGTAAATGGATAGAAGGACAAATTCTAAGTAAAAAATGTTCTATATAGTTTTTTCGATAGATCGATATTTTTCGAGCTATTCGCGAATGAAAACTTAGATTTTTCGTGATAAAAATGCATGTTTTTGGACGGTTTTTCGCGAATAAGTCGAAAACTTCGCGTTCTATCAAATAAGTTGTAATAACCAAACATGAAGCTTAGAAAACAGCAAAGAGACTGGTTTTTCATGAATGCTCTAAGTCCAAAATAAAAGAAGCTATCGCTCGTTGAATAAGATTTTTTTTGCAACAACTTGGTTCGAAGTAATCAACGTTAATTAACGAAAAACCGCTGCATTTTTCGGGAAAAACTTATAGAACATTTCTTCTAGTGATTGAAAAGACCTCTAAAATGAGCACTGCTAAAAGTCGATTGCATTATAACTAAGCGAGTTACGATGCAAAAACGGTGGGCTACTCGAATTTTTGAAAAAAAATGAGCGCTAAAACCACAGCCATTCCACCAGAATTGATATTGACCATTATCCCTTTACAAATTACTTTATTTTAGTATTACTCATGTAATCCAAAAGTTTTTTGACATGCTCAGCCTTTGCATATTTAAAAAGTAAAGGGTTGAAGGGCTCGGGAGGAGTGGTTCGAGCACTATAATGCAAACTTCTAACATTTATATCTCCGTTATTTTTCTTCCTACAGAAATAAAATAAAAACTAAAATGTTCGTTAAGAAAAAATCCACATTTGTGTACTATATTATTTTTTACGTTTTTTTCTTTAGTTTTAGTTATTTTCAAAATAAGGTATTGTTTTAAGAAATTTGAAAAATACGTTTTCCACTTTCATCATATTTTTTCCGAAAAATACGCAT
The DNA here is from genome assembly GCA_940337035.1 of Agriotes lineatus. Taxonomy (NCBI): domain Eukaryota; kingdom Metazoa; phylum Arthropoda; class Insecta; order Coleoptera; family Elateridae; genus Agriotes; species Agriotes lineatus. The sequence continues at coordinate 32,257 of CALNHX010010959.1, forward strand.
TCTAACCCGCCCAAATTTTTAGATTACATAAGTAATACTAAAATAAAGTAATTTGTACAGGGATAATGGTCAATATCAATTCTGGTGGAATGGCTGGGGTTTTATCGCTCATTTTTTTTTCAAAAATTCGAGTGGCCCACCGTTTTTGCATCGTAACTCACTTAGTTATAATGCAATCTACTTTTAATAGTGCTCATTTTAAAGGCTTTTCCAATCACTACAAAAAATGTTCTATAAGTTTTTCCCGAAAAATGCATCTGTTTTTTTGTTAATTAACGTTAATTACTTCGAAACAAGTTCTTGCAAAAAAAAATCTTCTTCAACGAGCCATAACTTCTTTTATTTTGGACCTAGAGCATTCATAAACAAACCAATCTCTTTTCTGTTTTCTAAGCTTCATTTTTGATTATTACAACTTATTTGATAGAACGCGAAGTTTTCGACTTATTCGCGAAAATCCGTCCAAAAACATACATTTTTATCACGAAAAATCTAAGTTTTCAATCACGAATAGCTCGAAAAATATCGATCTATCGAAAAAACTGTATAGAGCATTTTTTACTTAGAATTTGTCCCTCTATCCATTTCTGGGGTAATTTTGAGTAAACACATTTCCACCCCCGAGAAGAGGCGGCATCCACTCTCAGGGTAAAAGCGCACATCGGCGCTATGTCACTTTTGCTCATTGAGCCATCCCCTAACCACTCACCAAATTTCACGTCAATCGGTCAAGGTTCAAAGAATTCAGAGCGGAAAACCTTCAACGACTGGACTAATGTTGATTATCGCAAATAAGTGTTTTAACATGATTAAATATTCGAGAGTGAAGTATGGATTCAAAAATTTTTGACCCCGCTGGTAGTATAGAAATTGGTCTGTAATTTGTTACATTGGATCTTTGGCCGCTCTTATGAATTGGGCAGATTTTTGCTATCTTCCATGCAGCAGGATATGTAGAAGTAGGAATTATTTTATTGAAAATTATAATAAGGGGGTAGTTTAATATATTGGCACAACCCTTAAATATATATATTGGTATCAAATCATGCCCAACAGATTTTTTGGGTTTTATTTTTGTAATTTGTACATTACTGCTCATATTACTTCCTTTAAAACTATAAACTGATTTAAAATTTTTTGCAAATGCTTCTGTAATTTCTTCATTTGTATTAAGAGTTTTTTATTCAAATGTCATGGATGGAAGAGCAGATTTTACTCTTTTTTTATTTTTTAAGAACGACCAAAAACAAGCCGGGTTCTGTTGCATATTAATCTCTAAATTATTAAGGTAATTGTTAAAGCATTCGGCAATATTACATTTTATTTCAGTCCGTAAAAGGTTATATCTCTGAAGATTGAGTGGTGTGTTCTGAAATTTCAGTTTTTTAAGCAGTCTTGATTTAAATTTAATTTTTTTTATTAATTCCGAAGTGAACCAAGGTGGATATAATCTGGTTTTAGGCCTGCTCTTTGGTACAGAAGCGTCCAATGCTTTATAAAATAACTTATAAAATTCACTTACCATAGCATCAACATCGTTGCAATGGTTAATCGAATTCCAGTCAGTATCCCTCAGCTCTCGATAGAGTTTATCGAAATCAGCTTTCTGGTACATATACTGTGGTCCGCCAAAATAAACATCAGTCCTAACAAACATATCCATTTCAAATGTTATGTCTAAAGGCGGATGGTACAAATCTACTTTCACCAGAGACAAAGTCGATTTTGAAACTTTTATATTCGTATTTGACAATACAAGGTCTAAAGCTTTATTATTTTTATTTAATACAAAATTATGTTGAGAAATATTATTAATATTAAAAAAATTCATAAATTCGTTTTCTATCTAACCATTAACTGTGTTGAAAGCAGGATCGTACTTGGGAATGTTAAAATCGCCAAAGATAAGCAAGTTGGAAGAAGCAAATTGTAAATTTGCCTCTAGGATATCATAATAGTTATTTACTATACAAGTGGGATAACAGCATCATTAATATACGTGTCTGTAAGTTACAAACGAGTGCGTAGCACGAGTTATGTAAGCACACAAGTATATTAATGATGCATTATCACACATGTATTGTACAAAATTTTATCTACGACTGTCTAAAATTGAGAAAAGTAACTGAAATAGCGTCAAATGAGTGACGTAATGCGTTACTTATCCCACTGCAGTAGATAAAAAATTTTATAGGTTGCTGCAGGAGATGATGGTGAAATATAGACCGCGCACAAATAACAATCTGTTTATTAAAATGCACTTTCACCCACAAATCTTCTAAGTTGTCGGACTCCAAATCTAGTAGGCGGCGAGACATAAACTTGACTTTTAACGCAATTAGCACTCCCCCTCCATCAGATTTATTTGTGATTCCCAGGTCTCTGTCTCGACGATATATGGTATATCGATCATCAAATATTTCACTGTCGAAAACACTATCATTTAACCAGGTCTCCGTTATAACTATCACATCATAGTCCTCAGCAAGCGCGTTGTTAAATAGTATGTTTAATTTGGTTTTAAGGCCACGTGCATTTTGGTAGTAAATCTTAATTTCATTTTTAGTGGACATCTGCAATAGTATATTGTATGTTAAGAGCTGAAAGTGCATTCTTGCCGCTTGAGCATGAATATTGCTGGTTGAGACGAAGTCGAAACCAGCAATCATGCAAAAGCGGCAAGCGCACTTTTAGCTCGAAACATACATACTATTTTTTCGACGACTGAGGATATTATTAAAGGAAAATATCAAATTTCGTTTTATCGCAAAAATTAATTGACAATCAAGTTAACATTACTCGCGCAGTCTATATGACATGTGACGCGATTATTTCCACAAATGACGGGCGTTGTCAAGCAAACATTCGGACGTGGCTACCTATTTTGTTAACGCGGAAACCCAAAACGCTCGGCGAGCGGCAAAAAGATGAAAACGCACGCTCAGCAGCAAATGTCAACTTTCTGTTGTCAAATGACAGTGAGAAAAATCTACTTTCGATGTCAGTCGTCGAAAAAATCATTTACTGTACGTATACGATAAACGCGGCTGTCATCAGTTTCTCGCATAAATATATTTTCCGCCAATCGTACTAGAACTGACACATTATTGACACAATTTTGTGGAGCAAAGTCAAACATTCCATTACACCAGCCGTTGCTAAGTAATTTACAATAAAACTGTACAGGAATAATATTCCCGGCCTAGGCAGGGAATATTTTTCGAATGTAATAATTATTGATGACTAGTGAGTCACCCGAACTACGCTTCGGTTCGCAATTTGAATTAAAAAAAGGATGAGAGAAATTCCCTCTCCAAGGGGGCCCTTGGGGCTCCGACCCTCTCCAAGGAAAACGTCGGGGCTCCGCCCCTCTCCAAAGAAGCCCCCGGGTCTCCGCCCCTCTCCAAGGGGGCTCTCGGGGCTCCAACCCTCGCTAAGAGGGTCTTCGGGGCTACGCCCCTCTCCAAGGAGGCCCTCGGGACTCCGACCCTCTCCAAGGGGGCTCGCGGAGCTCCGCCCCTTTTCAAGAGGGCCCTCGGAGCTCCGACCCTCTCCAAGAGGGCCCGCGGGGCTCCGCCCCTTTCCAAGGGGGCCTCGGGGCTCCGCCCCTCTCCAAGCAAGCTCTGGGGCTCCGCCCCTCTCCAAGGGGGCCCGCGGGGC